>CAUYSK010011530.1:0-84295 GCA_963575035.1 Avahi laniger | reverse complement strand
CGGGACTTCCCGTTCACCAGAACATACTTAAACAACCGCCCTTCCGCATTCTGGGTCTTCCGCATAATGTAAGCTTGTAGGGAACCCCAATAAAGCACTGTCAGAAGAACTCCTGTTGCCGCGTCTTCCTTGCTGGCGAGGTGGGCGCGACATTGAGCTATGCAAATTATTCTTCAAAGCACAAAATATATCTAATCTTAAGTATGCATGTTGGAGAAGATGAGGGAAGATCAGCGCAGTGTGGAAAAACAGGAGTCCGAAGTCACATATTTCGGTTAAAGAGCCAGATTTACTTTTTTAGCTATATGATTTCTCTGCACCTTGATTTGCTCATATAAAAATTTGGAATAATAAAATTACTTCAAAGACTTGTTGTGATGCTTACATTATATAACATCAAATTATTAAAATGATGCTTACCATATCTTAAGTGCTTAATAATGTTATCTTTATTTTCTTGCTCAGGTTAGCAAATAAAGACAAAGAATTGGATCCCAATTACACATGGAATAATAAAGATGATGATAGCTGCTATTTAATGTGCATCTTCTGCATACCATTTTTTTCTTTGCAAATGCTATTACATTTACTGTAAAAAATGATTCTGTGGGATTGGCATTTTTAGTGTGATTTTACAGATGAAGATCTGAGTGTCATGAAATTGAAATCCAGGGTTGAACAGCAAATAAGTGGGAATAGGATTGAAACCTGATATGTCTGACTCTGATGCCCACACTTATAATCCTAACAATATACACATTTTTTTATAGGATCCTGAGGCAGGTTTAGGAGAAGGTATAGGTGATGTCATAGCCATGACATTACTAGAAGTCCTGAAAAAAAGAGAAATGGTTATGCTGTCTCTACAGGAGCTCTCATAAACTACCTTCCAGCTACCACAAAAGAGCAAGGAGCCAGTCCTCCCTAGGGGAAAAGAAACATTGCACGTCATTCCCTTCTGTCTCCCAACCCACAGTTATCATCCGGTCAGCCTTCGAGAAAACGAAGTTTAATTTCTGTTCATGCCTGTACCCAAGGCCTTCAAAGTATTTTTCTCTACTTGTTCAGAGTGAAAATCATAAAAGAATCAAAACTTCACTCCATCTTTAGAGCTAATGAGGATAGCCGGAAGGAATACATCACACCACGTGTACTCCCACCCAGGTGTGATCAGTTATTCAGTAAGTACAAATGGAGGGGCACCTAAAAGTGAAGGGAGAAACTGTAGCTTGGAAGAAAAGAAAAGCAAAGAAATCCAATTCGAAGAAGCTAAAGTTAAGCTTGTCTTAATCTAATTTTATTCTCGTTTCCCTGAAACTGTGTCCCTAATTGGAGACCAAAAAGACTAGTAAGACAATTTTCATTGAACCATGAGATTTTCAACAATAAAGCTAGAACTATTTATAACTTATTTTACTTCTAAAACAACACAGGCTTATTTTGAGCCTTTGGTGGTGGGGGTGTTAACAGAGAATTGTTAAAATGTAATAACTTTGTTTTTTGTTATCATTATTTGTAAGCGGGGTGATTAGGGCAACTAATGTACACGTTTTCATACTAATTAGTGACATAAGATGCTTTTTAATTTTCTATATCACTTCATGTTTATAACACATTTTATATAAGAATTATTCTTCTTATAATACACAAAAAAAGAAAATAAAAGGTAAGAGAAGTAAAGAAATTTTGACAAGAAATTGACACAACTAAAGCCAGATTTTTTTTAGCAATAAAAGCCTATGTGCTGTCCACTAAACTACACCAGATTTAGGATTTAGAATTTCATGCTTTTTTCCATTTGCAAATACTCCACACAAACAAATAATTTAAAGTCAATTTAAAGTTACATGTTTCTGCTTTGTTCATTACAAAGTCCATAGCAGTGTTTTTCAAACTATAGATTGAAATCCCTCAATAGGTTGTGAAATCTATCTAGCAGTTCAAGACCAATGTTTTTTGAGATTAATAGAGTTTCAATTACATAATAAGACTTTTGATAGTCTTATGTTTTGTATAACAAGCTACTCTAAAATTTAGTGATTAAAAAGTCATTAGTATTTTATTGATTTTGTGAATCCAGAATATTCAGACAGAAAACCCTGGGTAAGAATTGTTTCTGCTTCAAGTAGTCTGGGAGCTGGGATGCCTCACATGGGCTGATGAATGGCTAGGGATTGGAATAGCTGGGAACCAGTCAAGCATATCTCTCTCTTTCTCTGTCTCTGTCTTCTCCCTTTTTTCCTCCCCTCCCTCGCTCCCTACCTGCTCACTTGGACTCTTCACATAGCTAGCTTGGGCTTCCTCACAGCTTGGTGGCTTTGGGATATATGTCAGCAGAAGGGTCCAAGGACATATGTTCCAAGAGCCATGAAATAGAAACTGCTAGTCTCCCAAAGGCTGTGCCAGAAAACTGGCAAAGTATCACTTCTACCATATTCTATTGGTCAGAGCAATCACAGAGCCAATGAAGATTGAAGAAGAGGGAATATAGACCTTATCTCTCCAGGAATGAAATTCCAGGACGAATGTCTAAAAATTTGTGTGTATCTTTAATCTATCAAAAAAAAAAATTAAGAATTGTTTCATGAAACTTTTGTTTCTGTTGTATATATGTGAGTATATACTTGTCTAAGTTATAAGGTTTTTTAGGGAGTGAGTAAAGTTTAAAAATATGTGAAAGCCACTGAAGTTCCATTTTTATATTAATTGTCTTTAGTAGTTCTGCTCAATTTTACTTTATTGTAAAAATATGCAACTTAATTTGATTTGTTCTAATTTGTATTCACTTTATAAAACAAATAAAATTATTACATAGAACAAATTTTGTATATACTACCCATTTATATACATTTGAATTTTCTAGATACAAAATAATTGCATTTCTAGATTTTCACATTTCTAGATTTTTGCATTTGTAAATTTTCTAGATATGCAATAATTGACATTCTGAGAGCATTTACTACCATAACATTTTCGAATTCCAAATTTTCCTCAAATATTGTCTATAATCATACATCAGAGAAGAATAAAGTATTAGAGGTTGTATTTTTATCTTATAAATGTGGGCAGTAAAGGATAAATGACTAAAATAAGAAAACATCAAATGGTACATATGAAATAGTAAATTGATGAAATTTGTTGAACAATTACTCCAATAAGTAATTTATTTGCAGATCTCTTTGATATAGATATTAATTACATACAATTTGCCAAGAAATATGATCCCCAAGAATTGCAAAAGCCAAATCACACAATTGACTGGTAGACTTGAAATACAACATAAATATTTATAAAGCCAGTAACATGTTCATAAACACTATTCCATGCAGTTTCCTAAAGATTTTCTGAATTTTAGACCAGCAACTTATTTCTCCATACTACCTTTTTATTATTAATAGGTCATTTACATAAAGGACATAAAATATTAAAGATGTTACCAAGCATTTAGTTGGATTTATCAAATTCTTAAAATGTATTAATAAAGCATTAACAGGTTACTTGCAATGCTTCTACTATAATCATGGGAAATCTCCTTACAATAAGGGAGCATTAGAATGTTCATTTAATCACCTTTCTTCAGATTAGAAACAAAACCTCATAAAATAAAACCTTACCAATTTTATTTTAAATAATTACATAAAGAAATGCCATGACTCCTGGTAATCCACTATAATATTGAGATGGTTATATTAGAAAGGTATTTCTTATATTTAATTTCAGTAACTTTATTTCCATCTCTAAGTAATATTCTTTCAAATATAATATTACTAAATTATTTTTGTGGAAAATAACTTTGACCAAGAGATGCTAAGAGCTACTTCAAGGGTATTAAATGTTTAGAGTGAAAAAGCAAAAATGAACAAATAAACATTTAAACAAACAGATGCATGAACACATATTTTTTATAAATAGCTAATAACTGTATCCTTCATGGCATTTTACATAAACTGGAAACACACAGAAGCAGACACTGTGACAGTCACCTGGCACAGGCTATAGGTGGGACATACACAAATTAGATGAGAAGTAGTTAAATAGTTATTAAAAGGGTTTAAAGTATATTATTTGCCCTGTCTTTTAAAATATGTTCATCCTTGCATTAGTTTTCTACTGCTGTGTACCAAATTACCACAAACTCAGTGGCCTAAAATAACACACATTTATTATCTCACAGTTCTCACAGCTCAGGAGTCCAGCACAAGTTATTTGGGACCTCTGTCAAGGTCTTGCCCAACTAAAGATATCAGCCAGGGGTACAATTTTCATCTCAGCCTTGGATCCTCTTCCAAACTCACTAAATTCATTTTGGCAAAATCCATCTCACTGCAGCTGCATTCTTGCTAGCTGTTGGTCAATGATCACTCTCAGCTCTTATTGGGCACCCAATTGCCTTGCAGCTTGACTCCAACAGGCAGTTCATGGCATATCTATTGTATTCTTCCAGATCAGCTAGAATGTCTGTCTTTTTATCACTCTCTAGTCTGCTAAAATGGGATCGTATATTTGTAATATAATTACAAGCATGACTATGTCATCATATTTACAGGTTCTACCCATACTCAAGGATAGCTGATTATACAAGATGTGTATAGGAGGGAGCTGGAAATTTGGCCACCTCAGAATTCTGTTCTCTGCATCCCTGTATTATTATATAAGTGAAAAAGAAACATTTACTAATTATCGTGCTACTACTTTTTATTCATCCGTTTATATTAATAACATGAATGTGCTATATGAAAGTCACTGTGGGTATAAAGTCAAGTAAAATATGACGCATGGTTTCCTAAATCATTATATTCTTGTGATAAAGAAGGATAACTAAATCAACAATTATTCATATGATATGGCTGAGGTATAGAAGAGGTGCATTAAGATCATAAAGGAAGCTTATATAATTCAGACAGGAGGGTCAGAAAGTCATTGTAAATTGATACTAGAATTAAATTTTAAAGGATATGTAGGAACTTGCTGAATGACTAAGTGAATTGGAAGCATTCCAGGAAGGGGAGAAATTATGTAAGGAGAAAAACTACAAATGCTATATTATACCTTCAAGAAGTATAAACAGTTGATATACCTGGAGGTAAGGGTGCCTATAATGTGAATGTAGCTTTAGCTGTAATTGAAATATTAATAAAATCTATATGAATTTAATTAGAACTAGGAAGAACTATATTGAGTTAATTAGAGCTAGATCACTGATGTCAGAGTGAGTTATGTTGTAACTAATATTGGTGGCTAAAATCAACATCTTATGACATGAAGTAGACAATTTTAATATTTTCTAGAACAAATAGCTTTTTAATTCCTTTAAATCTAATTTGTAAGGCATAAGATAGTTTTTACTTCAAAAATTGACTATAATAGTTTATGTATTATATGGTAACCTATTGTAAAGCATTTTAAGACATTATTATAATATGTTAAAAAAATCTAACAAAGACGGGTTACATAAATATGATACTATTGACACCTAATATTAATCACAGCTATGTCTAACATTCACATTAAGTGGAAATATCTAGAAAGGGGCAAATGAATGAATAAATGAATGACTATATAAATAAATAAAATTAGAGCACCCTCTCCTGTGTTCAGATCAGGAAACTGCCATCATTTCTAAAAGGGAAATAATTTTGAATATCTTACTTTGTCATAATGAAGTTCCTTTTGTCACTTTTGTTTCCTGAACTAATCCTCATCAATCTTACTGTTAGTGTTTTTTATTTCTCTAGAATAACATAGTTTAAGTCTAGATAATGTGATATTCAAAAGCAGAAATGTCTGAAATAAGCATCTATGATATCAGAAAAATAAAATACAAGGAATGTCTCTGCTCCACAATTTGGGGAAGATAGTGTATCACTGTGATTAAAAACAGGAGTGCTGAAGACAGCCTGCTTGTGTTTGGATTCCTCCTCTGTTTTTTATTTGATCTTGAGATAATTATTCAATCTCTCTGTTAAGTGGAGATAATACAAATACTATCTAACTCCTAAAGTGGCTTTAAGTATTAAATTAGTTAGTATATGCAAAATGCTTAGAGCTGGGCAAGGCTCAGAAAGTTTTAGCTTTTGTTATCAATGAAACAAAGGTGGTGCTGAGATGCACAGAGGGAAACAAAGGAGTTGGGAACTATTATTGTATTGGATGGAAACTCTGCTGTCAACTCCTGTTAAAATTTTCTGGGGTCAGGCCTAGTTCAGAACATGGCTGTTTCCCATGGAGAAGAAGCCTCAACAGCTGTTTGTGGTCAATAGCCAAATAAGCGATGCCACCATTGTGGTATACCAGGGCCCTACGATGACATGGCCACCGAGGGAATGAGTCTTAGAACTAATAACCTAGTGAATGTTGGGAAAGGGTGCCGCTTTTTAAAATACAAGGATTAAAATAGCTTCAGTATAGTCATTTGCTGTGTGTGTGTGTGTGTGTGTGTGTGTGTGTCTGGCAGGTCAGGGGGGCAGTGTTAGCAATAGATTCGATGTGACATTGTGACCAATAAGCCAACTGAGATTTAACATTGAAGAAGAGAAAAATCACAAGAGATAAAAGAACGATCGGTGGAAATCATGACATCGCCTTCACATCAGGTTAAATTTATAATCCATAGTTACAATCCCCTTTGGCCAGTAACAATGACAAACCTCTTCATCAGAGCTTTTAACCCTACTTTTGGTCAGTGCTCCAAGCCTGCTAAGGGTGAGCAATTGCTTCACACACACAGAGCTGCCCTGAGTGGCATTTTTCAGCTTGCTCCTCTAATTGAAATACATAGTAACTTAAAAAATAGGAGAACACAGAGGAAGTGCTCTTTATAGCACTGAAACGTGGCCTTGGCTATCACATGTTGCCCTGCTTCCAAAAAGCTGCCCTTTGTTTTACAAGTATATAGTGAGGGACTATCCAGTGCTTTCTGAGAGACGGATGATATTTCACAAGACTGTGACACCTTTCCCAACCTCTGCAGACATCTCCCAAAGCAATTAAAATTTTTTGAAATAGTAACTTTAAAAAAAAGCAAATAAATAGTTTAAAAAACCAATGAAGAGGATTAGTGTGGGCCACATCCTCTTTTTTCATATTTACATTCAGAATTTTAATGGCACTTGACTCTGAAATCATTCCAGTAAAGCGGAAAATTAATATTTTAATATGTCTACCACTCCAGCAAGTAGAAATAAGTAAAGTGGAATACGTAGCAGAGAAGAAAACGTTTTAGTATTAACTAGGTTTATGAATATTTATCGTCCTTACCCATCACATATCTGCTTTCCAGTGTGCCCATTCACTTACATATATAGCAAATCATTGGAGAACACACACTAGCAATTGTTTTACATTTTATAGAAAAGAGGGTGACAATTTCTTTTTAATATACTTTGATTAGATTTTGTCGTAATTTTTTTTTTACCGAGTGAATCCAAAGGAGTAAAGCATAGCTAATAAAAAAACATCATCCGATAAGTTTTTCATAGAATGGTGCCATTATCACTTTTTTTTTTTTCCCTAGATTGGGGATTACAGAGTAACAGGAGGAGATAAAAAGGACATAAAATGGCTTTGCTGTCCATAATAATGTTTGGAAATCTCTTTTATTTTAGGGTCAAGAGTTGTAAAAATTTGACTCATATGACTCTGGTGTTTTCATTATATGTATTAATTTGTTTATTTTTTGCAAGGAACAGCCTATCCAAGTGATTCATTAAAACAAACAAATAATAATCAATTAACAAAGCCAAAATAAATTATTACTTTTAAATGAATTTTACAGTATGCAAATGGAATTAGATTTTTTAAATCATGCACACAGTTATATTATTATTTTTATCTAACTTCATAGACTATTCCATTCCATAGTTTAATAGCTTTCAAAAATGTATTCAGTTTCCACTACTCCTCTCCATATACACATACATACACATACATGCTCATGTATATGCATAAACACACACATCTCCCTCCACACACACATATTTGTAGTTAAAGCAAAACTGTCTGTAAAATTCTTTAAAATACAAGGGACTAAAATTCCTATGGTTAGGTTAATACTAAAACTTTATTTTTTATTGAAAAAGGATAAATGCTTTTTCCAATGAAAAAAATCCAAATAAAGGCAGGGAAATAGAACCAGTAGACTGCTCTAGATAGGAAATTAATTTTTCCAGCATACCTAAAGATGAGGAGAACTTTTTACCAAAATTATTCTTTATGAAAATCAGAGTTATCTTTCTTTGTCCTTAAAATATTCTCTTATTAACAAGCACTGCCTCAGTTACTGTATTCCAGACAGCAATATTTTTTGGGGGGAAGACACAACGGCCTGAAATTATTCCAATTAATGCTAGTTTGACCTTCATATAAGGAATAGAATTTTTAAAAGTGGAAAATATTATCAAAGATTTAACAACTGTTTATTGAGAAATTAATTCGCTGTCGTAAGTTCGAGGTATTTTATTATAATAAAGAAGCATTTTAAAAAGCAGCTTAGAAATGGATAGAAGAAGCAGTGAGTGACATTGAAAGATCACAAATATATATTCCCGGGGAAAAAAAAAAAGAAAGAAAAGAAATTGCCAACATGCTATGTGAATGATATTCTGTGATTTAGGATGAAATTCCTGTTGGTTCAATAAGTGTTATATCTCAAATAATAGGATGGGAATAAGGATGAACTTGGAAGTTAGATGACTTAATATATGTTTCCAGTGGGAATGAAGACAGTGATGCTGAAGGTCCACATGTTAGTTGGAAAAAAATTACTTAGTGAATTGTGAGATAGACAAAAGTAACTTTTCTTAACTAACTTATCATTTTATATATTTAAAGTTTTTAAGTGCTTATATAATTAAATATTCTAGAGATTTACATTGCTAAATGTATTTATTATGTATCTGTTTATATATTCTTGCTAGATGAAATGTATGTCTGATTGGTTAGTCAAAATTAGAAGATCAGATTATTTGTGGGCACATAAAATATTTTAAAGCATACATAATTAAACTTGACATGAATATATTTGCACCAAAATTATGAAAATATTTAATAGTAATATCCTGAAACTCTCCAGATATTTTTACTATAGGCAGATGTCTGATTTCCAATAGGATGATCCCTTCACAATTCTGTCACAGTTTGGACTGATAAATTTGTCATGGCTTGTAAGATAGAGGTAGAATACAAATCTCATTCAATTTGATGTCTCCTACAAATAAACTGTGTGTAGCACTCTTCAAATACAAATGAATAATGCTAGAGGAAGAAAATTGGGTGAGAAATAGTCCAAATGTATATCCACTTTTTAACAGTTATCATTCACACTAAACTTCACAAAAGGTATTCTTCTCTAATCTCCAAGGCACACACACAGTATACAGATTACAAGTATACTGTATAAAAGCATTTTCTGACTATCATGGTTCCATATACTTGCAAAATACCACAGAGGCTTGCAAGGTCTGAAAGTCTTCAGACTTGAACATTCTTCTAACTCTTTGGTAGCCATTGAACTATAAACTCAAAAAGGATTATTAAAACATGACAATTTTTCCTTGATCCATGCAAAGGACACATAGTAGAAAGAACATGGGTTGTGAAGGTAGAGAGACCTAAATTGAAATCTTGTCCCCGTCAGTTGCCACTGTTAATGTAACTCTGGGCAAGTTACTAACTCATTTCATAAAATAATCCATTAACATCAACCATGCATAATTGTGATGGAAACTTCAATTAATAATAAGTACTTATTGAACACCTATGTGTCAGCTACTGTGCTGGGTGCAAAGAGAAAACAGCCATTGTAGGAGAAAAAAAAAGAGGAAAGCAGACAAGAAAAGAAAACAGATGCAGTGCTTACCCACAGATTTTATGATGTATTAGGAAGTATAAATTATAAACAATTGATAGCATTAAATACGGTAATGTGAAAGACTCCTGTATCAGACAATGCCCCTACATTTTTAACAGCATTCCTTAAGAAATAGGCTTAGGTTCATAAAAAGGAGACTCTGAGGCAAGGACTTCACTGCTTGTAGTTTATTTGGGACATAGTCCTAGGAGGTACATGTGGGGAAGTGGTAAAGTGAGAGAACAAAGTGACAAAAGCTATTGAAAAGTGTACATTAGTGATCAAGATACTTCTGTGGGTTATTGCAGCTCAGTCCCACTGACCTCTCTGAGAAACCACCAGGATCCTGAAATAGAATCACCTCTCAAAACAGTTAGGAAGCTAAAGAGTTTATCCACCGACTACCAAGCCTTATTGGGTAACAGTTGTCCCTTAGGATGTGAACTCCCCTCTACTTTCAGGTCACACCTGGCTTGAGACTGAGCAACTTCTTTGATATCCTCTGGTACATGAGAGTTGCAGGTGCCTGGAATGGAAAATTTGAAACTGCAAGAAACTATCACATCCTGAGGGAATTCAAATGGGCAAAGGGATATAAGGTGTGACTAGGACAGCCTCTGCCTTAGACATTGTTGAAATATTTTGTCTACCAAGATTGAGTGTCACACTTTTTCTCCAACAGCTCTCATCATCAAATACACGCCATTTTTTTTATAGTTCATTTTGATTCTACACCCAACTAAAGAAAATTTGTAAGAAGTGTCTTAGTTGCAACTTCCAGTTCAGCTGAACACGTAGTAGAGTATAGGGACAACATGTGTTTTTAATTTCTCATTCAGGCGGCTCTTGTTCAGCCCTAAACTAGCTCTATTCATTCTACAAGAACAAGATGTTCAACCAGCTTTACTTTCCTTCAGCTGCCATTGTCCATTTGGCTTGATGGAGTTCAGCTGTTACCCACGGCCATCGTCTAGCAAAATGGCTACATAGAGCGACAGCTTTACCCTCTTCCCTGATTGTCTTCAATGACAAGCAAATAAGTTCTTTGCGTTTTTAAGGTACTACTCACCATTCAGTGAAACAGGTAGAGGTTACCAAAAATGCTCACCTAAATGCCAACCTAATAGCAAATGTTTACAGAGTCCTCCAGATTGACAATGTCAGATATATCAGACTTTAAATTCTTGCTTCACCTTTCCCAAAATGTTTGACTTTAGAATGTTGAGTTACTCCTCACAGCCCCAGTAAAATCTTACTGGTAAAATAGTAATACTATTAACTATCTCATAATAACATGGTGAAGAATAGTGAAATAAAATATGTAAAATGTCTAGTACAATGGCAAGTTTGTAGAATACATTCAATAATGGAGGCTATCATCATTCTTAATAGCAATAATTTTCGAGCAAGTCATTATGCTTATATGCCACAAAATACAAAGATGATATTGACAAATCTTATTGAAAATTATACAACAGGTAGATGATAAAACTATAACATCCCTCAAAGACACATATAATGACTTTTCCAATTTCTTTGCTGCTTCACACTACATTTCTTCAGTTCATTACGTGTTAACTTCTTAAGGCTGGGAGAAGGAAAATAATTTTATATACTACATAATAGGAAGTTTAAGTTAAAAAGAGGGTCCATATCTAAATTGTAACAAAATTGGATATGCCAAAGGATACATCAGTAAATGTGGATCTTAAATTGCCTACAGGAAATGCAGTTTACTGCACAACTACTACTATTACTTATTCAGGCTTTATACTAATATGCTACCATCCACATGTTATATCACTACTTTGAATTTTTTACATGTATTTTATATCACTGCTTGGAACTTTGATTAAAGAAAAGTGCTCAAAGTATATATGAGTCTAAGAAGAGAGAAAACAATAAGAAATAATATCTACTTCAGTCTCTTTACAAGGGAAATAATCATTTAATTGTTTAAAACAATGTCTTTCTTTCGGTGTATTTAGAACCCCTTGGTTCCTCCTCAAATATATTTGTACTTCTCTGTTTGAGATAAACCGGCAATAACCTATGTTCTTTTGTTAGTCACCATAAATTATAATGATATTGGTCATTAATATTTACCACTTAAATAAGCAGTATTTCCAAAATTGTTACAGCATTATTTACTTCTGATCTATATTCACACCCAAATGAGAAACATTGTGGAAATAACGTTTCTTAAAACTCAGTTAAATTTCCTCATATTGATTCATGAACAATAAATATTGGAAACTATCATCTCTTTATTTATTTATTTATTTTTTCCCAAGACATCAGGTTTGCTGATAACAACTTAGTTAAGATGTTTTGGAGGTTTGCTAATTGCCCACCATTTGATAAAGGTCATCATTCACTAGTCCAGTAGTTTTAGAAATTTGGTACCTTACTTATGATGGAGATTTTTCTTGTACAGAATCTTGCAGGTTACACACCAGACCTATATAAACCAGTAAAGAGGAAGATGATTGATGATTAATGAAAACATTACCTACAGGCTGACAGCACCAGAGAGTAAGAGTTTACACTAAATTGGAGTGAAAAATGTGTTACCACTAAGAAAGGATAGCAAGTACCTGACCTCAAATGGCAAAGAGAAAAGAGTTGTAAGTTATTTGGAAATAAAAGCATAAATACACACTATGCTTTCATTTATATATTAAGCACTTATTATCTAAAAGATATACAGTTATGTGCTGTGGGGACTATCATAATGAATAAGAAAAGAATCCTATATATACATATTCTATCATAGATTTTGCATACAAAGCGCTCTATTTTCTGACACATAGATCAACCAGTTTTTCATTCATTCATTTATATAATAAGAAAAATTATGAACATTTGTAATTCTTATAGAGTTGTATTTTTCCTGTAAGATAATCAATAAATATAAATATAAATGGCTAAAAAGAGGATGTCTCTTGGCATATCATTTGGTTCTTTTGAATTCTAATAATTCCACATAATTTACCATATTTTACCTCCCATATATTTTATGATGTCTATTTACTAGATTAGTGTATGGCTGCACTGAAACAAGACAGTGGGAATCTCCTGCTATCTTTGTATGTTTTTATTTTCTTATTCGAGCCCACCAATTTATCTTTCAAATGCTTGCTAACTATGTTACTTAGGGTACAATTATGCTGTGTGCCACTTTTTATAATTAATAGAAATTTTCCATTATAAATTACTTATTTTCAATGCATAATTTGTTTTATGTTCCTAACTTTTAAATCTTCTTGTTAAGAATTTAGTGGTGAACAAAATGACAGAAATCTCTGCCTTCTTGGAACACAAGTACTAGTAGAAGAGAATGATTATAAGCAAACAATTAATATCTAAGAATTGACATATTTTTGTAACATAAAGTATTAAATAATAAGCATAAATGACATATAACATATGATACACCGTCAGGCATTCATAAGTGCTTCGAACAAGAATTGTGGCAAGATGGTATTTGAAAGTGACTAGATTGGGAATGTGTGGGACTATTTTACACAGAGTTCTCAGTCAGGGAAAGCCTATGCTAAGAAAGCTGTATTTGAATAGAGAACAGAATAAAATTAAATAATAAGCCATGCAAATTGTTAGGGCAAAAGTGTTCCAGGCCAAATGACAGCTGGTTCAGAGGACATGAGTTGGATATATACTTAACATGTTGAAGGAACGATGAGGAGATAGTTAAAGCAAAGTATGTCAGAGAATACATAGGGGGTTAGGTAATGTGGAACCTCGTACCTTATTGAAAATACTTGTAATTTTATTCTTTAAATGTTACACAAATCTTCTAATGAGTTTTGGGCAGAGGAATTGTATAATCTCATTTATTTTGGAAAAGCTTTATTGTCTATTGCAGCAGGGAAAAGAGAGCTGAAACAGTTGAGGCTATTGCTAAACTGCAGGCCAAGATGATGCTGACTTAACTCTTCCTAGGTTTTTTATTTGTTTTTTATAGATAAAGGAAGCTCTTGGAGTGTAAGACTTATGGCATTTATTTATTTTCCTGGTGCCTGGAAAGGATACTCCATAAAGTAGGCATTCAAAAAATACTTCATGAGTGAGCAAAATAGTTGTGTCTTGACTGGATTTAGTCTGAGACAGGAAGAAAGATACAGACTAAGATTTTCTTGAAATATATCTTATTATAAATTTTACAATTTGTCCATACCTTAATGCAATAAATGATTTTAATATAGTGAGTATAGTAGGTTAATTTTCTCAATAAATTCACACAATGCAGAATATGAAAGTTCTTACAAGTGGAGATCTTTCCTCTGATACACTTTAATACGTCATTTAATATTAAGAATGATAATCAAATATGGAAATATAATTGATGCAAAATCACAAAAACATTCCAAATTCCATATTTTTAATCAGTTTCTTGTTCATAATGGTCTGATTGTACCACAGTATGTTGCAAAGAGCCCCAGGGATAGAAGATGAGTCCTAATACCATCTCTAACTGGGTGACATTTGACAAAATCTTGAGTGCTCTGACTAATGGACAGGGAACATTTTGTTTCTGCTATCTAGCTCAGAGGCTAGTTATGAGAAACCAATATGGTGAAGCATGTGAAAACAATTCGATCTCTAACTCCTTGGCCTTAAACGATACTATCGCTTCAGCCTCCCAAAATGCAAGGATTACAGGTGTGAGCCGCCACCCTTGGCCTTCAATTTTATAACTTCAATGTACTACAGATTTGTAAACTATTATTATGCCAACAAATTACTTAAAGCTAGCTGACATGGCACATGTGATGGTGACTTTAATTTCCTGGTACCTCCTGCTTTATTACCCTAAATATTGAACCATCAATTTTGTTTTTCATCCTATTCACTTTATTCTTACAGCCAGTGACTCCTAAAGCTAGACCACACATCATCTAGGGAGCTCATTAAGAATCAGATTACTGGGCCTCACCTCCAGAGTTTCTGAATCAGTAGTTCTCAGCAAGGTCTGAGAATTTTCATTTCTAACAAATTCCCAGATGATGCTGATGCTACTGTTCTGGGGACCACATTTGATAACTACTGCTTATGGGCAGGATGACAATTTAATTAAATTAAGAAAAATGTTTAATTTCGGTATTTAACTAAAGTGTCCCTCAATCAATCTGTACACAGAATTTGTTTGAAATTATATATAATGGCTTTTCACCGACCAACAAAATAAGTGCTTCAAATGAAAAAAAATTAAGGTAATCACATACAAATTTGAACATTTTGATGACTGGCATGCTCCTATATTGGAACTCCCTTGTATAAGCTAATAGACATGAATCTAAATTCCGAGTGGCAGCAACAAACCCATCTCTTACTAGAGTCGAAAGTTGAAATTACTATCTATTATTCATTATATTAAAATCACTGAGGTGTAAAATTACAGGCGCAGTGTCAAGCACTATATATTATTTCTTTATTCAGAAAAGTCAAAATCTTTTGAGTGTAACTATATTTTTGATAATAACTTTCTTTCCTGTGTTAGTTATGACCAAAGGAAAAAAAACAATCAATGATTTTTGAGAACAGCTGAAGAATTTCTTGGGAATGTAAGAAATAGTCTATCAAAATGCTTTTGGAGAAATAATACAGTCACCGTAAAGACGAAAGAACCTGTGTAGAGACATATGGACCATCTTTTATGATTCATTCTCTCAGCTTTAGAAAATCAAAGTCACTTAGTAGAATGCAAATTAAAGCTCAAGAACAAGGTTCTATTTCCAAGGCTTTTATTTAAATGGTATATGCCTTTGTCTCACTCTTCCGTGGTGTATTAGATTTCTTCAAGTTAGTATTGATGATCACCTTCTCCTTAGAATAGAGGCATGGTACAGTCCTTCCTTGGTATCAAATGGGTTTTTACACATTTACATAGAGGAAACAAACCTGTTCTCTCCACCTCTCCCTGAGTCAGACCCACCCATGAAGAAAAAGAAACATTACATATCCAAGAACAAGGGAGAGAAAGAATAAGGTAGAGAAAAATGATATTTCATTTTCTCTGTCACGCAAATATGCTTCCTGAGCTGTTGTCTCTATTAAATATAAGTTTTGCTTTCCAAAGAACAGTTGGACCTTCTTTCTCTCCAAATATATGGTAGTCTCTCATGGGTTTATTTAATTTTTGATCATGCTGCAATTAATTTGACAATGTACTAAGTTCGAGGCCTCAGCAAATGAATAGAGAAATTACAAAGTAGGAGAGCAAGCTATAGAAAACTTCATTTTATTCCAAGAAAATGGAGATTCTGTTTCCAATGAGAGGGAAGAATTGAGCTAAATACTGGTATAAAGAGATCTACTCCTTCTGTTTGTTTGTTTCTGTGGGTGTTGGTGGTTTGCTGTTACCTTAAATCTGTGTCAGAAGACATATTAATACCTAAGACAATTTTAGATAGAATGTTGTTATTGCTTTTAACACATGTACCTATTTTCCCTTTGGAGGCATTAATGTATACAGACACTAGGTTTGCCAAGTGCCATTGGAGTTTCAGAATTCCCGGGATGGGTCTTTAACTAATTTGATGGAGGGAATGCTGAGAAAAATAAATGAGATGTTATAACAAAACTCTTAATATTAATTGCTCTTTTTAGACACTCTGCATAACAATGGAAAACAGCTTGCATATACTAGAGTCTGTTTCCTTTAGTGGTGATTCACCTCAGTGGAGTTGTCATATTAACCTAGTCCTCCTCTGAGAGTCCTTCCCCTCAACTGCCAACAATAGTGTTTGCATTCTGGGCTGTCAATTCTATTGGTTCAGTTTCAGTTTATGGTCACAGGTATGTATAGCACTCAGGTGTCAAAAGATGGGGAAGATTCTAGTGAAGCTTGAACAACTGCAACTCAGTAGAGGCCAGAACAACTAATCTCAGTGCTACTTGATCAGAATGCTTTTCCACAGGTGACAAACCAAGTTCCAGTAGAGATTTCAGAGTATTGGTGGCTGCTTTCAAATGCCTCACAGAATTGTGCTTCTGAATTCATTATAAAGATATGCTTACCTACAATGAAAACAAAAATAAATTTTACAGTTTAAAACTGAGATAACATTCCCTTAATAAATCTTTCCTCTATTGTTTAAAGAAACAACCCATCAAGCATGGTACATTCATGTAAGCATCCTCTTTCTAAGGTGCTCTGAGAATATGTATGCAAAGGAAAAGGTGGAAATAAAGCATGCCAATTGTTCAATTGCTCCTGTATAGGAATAAATAGGTCCAATTACTAATTGCTACAGAAAGTATTGATATGATATATAATTTCAAATGTTTATCCTAGAATCCAAAAATCTATACATTAGAAAGCAGGGACCGTTATTGAGCCAAGGCCCCCTTGGCAAATCTTAAGCTTGCAGACCAAGACTCTTAGCCATGAGCCGTGTGTTTCTTCTCCTGCCATCAGACAAACAACAGACTTCATAAATTGTCACGAGTGTCCTTGATTCTTTGGAATCACAAGACTTTGGCCATATTATTCCAAAAAGATAATTTTCACAAGTTGTAGCAATGAAGAGCATGCAAGCACAGACTGCATGCATGAGAAAAAAATCTCATATCTCTTTTTCTCGGTTCTGAAATATTGTGCATATCCCACTTCACAATAATTCTATTATAGAGTAGGAGGTGAGTTTCTCAGGATCTCAAATGAATGAAAACTATTATGATTTGACGCTATCGTTGTGTAAATTGTCTCAATTTTAAGCAAAGATAGTAGATCTTACCTCCGCAAAGAATTGAGCAGGCTGTGCCCACAGATTTTAATAACATAAAATTTTCTCTTTGTTTACCCATCAGACAGGTGAAGTAGGGTGGTGTGTGCAGTGTGTGTGTGTGTGTGTGTGTGTGTGTGTGTGTGTATGGGTGTGTTGAGTGATGCGGGTCCTCTCCTAGTCAAACTTCTGAAATAATGAAAGATGTGTGCATTGTGGGGGAAGCTGAGAAAACAGGGAGGGTGATATTTAATTATTGTTTAACAAAATTCCAAGATATTTAACAGTATCTTGAAAATTTTAAAAATTAAAAATATTTTTGATGAATGTCTATCTCTTTAATTTTTGATTACTGCACTTATTCCTTTATATAAAAATAATTAACTTAGAATCTAAATAGGGCCGTATATCTCTGTTGCTATCTCGTGCTAAAAAGTAGCTTAAAATATAAATTGTCATTTATTTTGCTCAAGGCTAGGAAATGACTGGTTTAGCAGTTATTGCCCTGGTTCTCGCATGGGGTCATCTTGAAGCATCTTCACATGCATGTTTGGTACCTGGGCTAGTAAAGTTCCCAAACAGGTAGGCAAGCTGGGCCTCCTCTGGCATCTTTCTATGTTGTCTCTGCACAAGGTGACCTCTTGTTAACTGAACTACCTTCGTAGTGACCATAGGGTCTTGGAGACAGCATTCAAAGGCCCATCAAGAAAACTTACATGGTCTTTGATACCATAGTCTCAGAAACCATGCAATTTCATTTTCACCCCATTCTATTCATCCTGGCAGTTCTAAAAGCTGGCCCCTTTTTAAGGAGGGGGGTAATGAATTCTTCTTTTTGATCAGGGAAGTTTTTAAAATTTTCCAGATATGTTTTAAAACCATCATTTGTAGTTCCCTCTAATTTCTGGCTATAATTACCCAGAATGTCCATCTACATATAACTGCAACCTGATATCCTAAACAGAGTCAATTACAATTTCCAAGTACCTTAGCTTATAAAGTCTTTCTTTTTCTGATGATAGCAAAATGTCAAAGAAACAATTCATATGTCACTTTTCCATTGCCATCAATTATGTCGTTCTCTAAGTTACTTTTCAGTTACAGCATTATCTATATAGGCTACGTGGAACAACTATTAATAGTTAGGATTTTTTTTAAAGTGCTCAATATACAGAATTGGATAATTCACACTTCATTTTTAAAATTATGATTATAACTAACACTTACATATGCCAGATTCTTTCCCAAGAACTTTAAATTAAGTCATTATATTGTCCCAAAAACTCTGTAAAATAGTTATTCTTGTTATCCTCATGTTACAAATAAAACTGAGGCCCAGAGAGGGTAAGTAACTGCTGAAGGTCACACATTTAGTAAATGGAGGGGGTCAGACTCACACCCAAGTAGCTGGCTCTAGAGACCATGATTGCTGCCTCCTAGTTAGTATTAATAAGATCAGCTCCTCTATAGACTAGATGGAAACTAGCCCTCAACCACAAAGTAGCATGAAAAGAATAAATATATTCCTGTGGGAATAAGAAAGAGTAGCTTAGAATAGGAGATTTTTTTAGGTCATCTACCAAGTGTCATGGAGATTTCTTCACTTTGTTCAGGATTAGTTACTTACCTTGTGCTATACACAGATGGTGGACCTCTCTATCAATCACTTTATACATGTATGCATGTTTCTGCATCTATCTATCTATCGATCTATCTACTACCTAGGTAATTGGTCTATGTATCTATGTAGAGGTTGAAATCTCTGAGAAGCAGTCTCTGAGATAGAGATTCTTGTACAGGAAGTTTAAGAAATGCTCTCAGATTTACACATATAGCAGAAGTGAAAAAGCAGGGCTGAGCAGTGGAAGAAAGTAGACAATGAGAAAATCATAGCAAAAGTATCACCTAACTCCACAGGGAGCTCTGAAGCTGGGATGGTGCTTAAGAGTTGCACTGAGTTGGGGCAATGGGACCGGGTTTTTATAACTCTGATATCAACTAATGTTAGATACAGGCCACCCTCAAGGAGGAGACAGGACCTTGAGCAAGACAGCTTTCTTTAAAGGGCCAGAGGTATGAAAATCGTCAGTTGTCAGTCACGCTCCCAGCAGCTATTAGAATAAATAGGCCCTTCAGTGCTGAAGATGGGACACCCATGCATATGTGTGTGTACACAGGATATATGTTTATTTATTTGTAAATTGTCACCTGTACTTCTTCAATTTGCATACTGAATATTTCTAAGGTGAATTTATGTGTTCTTTTAAAATAAGACATAAATGTAGAAGTTCAAATATATGTTTTTTACATCTCAATTTATTTTCTTGTTCACTCCCCACTTTGAAAATAATTTGCCATATAAGGATAATTATTCTCACACAGTTTATTTTCTATTTATTTGCATGTGCTTCTCTTTGATATGAAGAGATTTTTGAGGTGGTTTAGAAGATATTTCCAGAATATCAGAATTCATAAATAACATAAATGAAGGAAATCAGGACAAGGGAGAATTAGAATAGGAAAAAAAGAATGAAAACAGTTGTAAAGCTAATAGATTCATATAAACAGAAAGTTGTAAGTTGCTCTACACTTTCAAGATGTGAGGTGCAAATTTGGTGCTGGGCTTCTGAGCAACAGTAATAAAATAGGATCTATTACAAGGACCAATGTCTATGAAATTAAAAATGTATCCGGTGCTCATGGGAATTGTAAATTTTCCTGGTACTGATACCTTAGAGAAATGTTACCTTTGGCTCTTCACACAATTTTTTTTTCAACAAAAATTGATACTTATATGAAAAGCCCTATACATAATCAAGTGGAAAAGCTAAAATACTTTCAAACTATTGAATATAACTAAAAAGACTGCATAACATAATGAGGGCAGTAGCAGTGACTGCAGGCAGAAATAACAAAAAGAGAATTCATGGAGGAGGTAACTTTTAAACTAAGCATTGAAGCATGAGTTAGACGGGTGACAGGCACTTATAGTTTAGAAAGATAGTCCAGCCAGAGAAGCTAATATGTATAAATGCATGAAAATAGAAGAGAAAAGGCAAAGCATATTTGTAAAATTAGATAAGATTTCTTGATATCTTTAAAGCAGCTATTTAAGGTTAGTGAGTATATAAAATAGGTATCAAAATATTGGCAAAGGCGATCTTCTGAGAGCATTGTTTAGGCATGGAATTGCTATGACTAAAATATCTTTCATTAAAAATAATTACCAGGGCAACATGCAATATCTCAAGATGTAGTAGAAAAATAATTTTATCTTTGGTATTATAAAGATGGTGCTCTTTTAAAAATGTTTATCATAATTTGGAAAGAAGATTAGTAGCTACATGATGTGTCATCTTGGTAGTATGGTTTTACAGTTGCAGAAAAATGAATGACTCTTTTATGGAAAAGAAGTTTTGCCTGGTAAAAATTATTTTTTAAATTGTAATTCAGATTTAAAATTAACTTGTTGAACTTTTGTTACATTTTACTATAAAGGAATTTTTTCCTTAATTTTGTTGTATAACCTACAATTAATTATTTCAATTTTATTGAAATTTATTTTTAAATATATGAAAAATAATCATGATCTTTTAAAAATATTCATAAGTTGATCAAAATATGTTAGGAACAAAATGAAACTACTCGTATTTGTTTTGGAGATTTTAATCATGATATAAACTAATATTACAGAAATATATCTAACTATATGAAACACTGTTCTTATAGAAATATAAATGTAGTTATAAAAATTTCAAAATTGAGTTATTAGAATTTTACTCTATTACAATTGCTACCTAAATTAAAATTTGAAAAATAATAGAGAGAAAATGTTAATAAAATATATTTTCTACCCAGTAAATATTAAAGTGAGATGTTACAACTTTGGGGAAGAGATGACTAAGCGAAGTGAAATTCGTATATATATGAATAACAACTTGATATAGACCCCAATATGTAGTGCCCTGCAGGAGTGGACATGTACAGTTAATTGAACCCCTTTCAATAATATTGGCTACAGAAAAAGATTTATATTATCCTGCAATTAAGTAATATGGCATGGAATATAGAGGTATTTTTCTTTTTTGATCTTAAATATGATGTGGGTCTCTTTGGGGCCAATTTGAGCTCTGTACGGCTTCTTAAACAAATAACCATTCTCCTAAATCTAAATCCAAAATCATTTAAGCAGTAAAATAGTATATTTAGAGGAGATTTCTTGTAGATATGATGGGTATATTCTACTGCAAATGCCCAGCAAACCTTCCTAAAAATTCTCTTTAGACATCACTCTCAGTAAAATGGGTTGTCATGGAAGCCTCTAAAATCTTCATTTTTCTTTTTCCATGTAGTCACTCACTACAGTGTTCTTCTCTTACATTCACCTTACCTCTCACTGCTGCTTGTTCAAGCCCCCCTCCTTCCTGCCCTTTTGTTAAAACTAGGTTCTGAAGCAATGACCCTCCCTGCCAACGCAGGCCTCTGAAATCACAGTCCTTATCTCCTTGTCACAGCTCCTCTCTAAAGGAAGAATCCATGCCTGGAATTGTGCTAAATACAGTCTTCTTCTTGTTACAGTTTGAGATAGCGCAGGATCAATGTTCCGATTTTTAATATAACATTATAAGCAGTGTTAATTACATTGGATGAATAAATTAATGTGTCTATTTAATTATCAGGAAAATATTCAGCATTTCTTTATCTTTAAAGTTATTTTTTTTTTACTTATAGGAAACTATCATTTGTGTAGAACATATATTATCTAACTGAATACATTTTACTCTATAAATGCATATTTTTCCAAAAAATAGAACATAACAATATTCAGTATACAAAATCTGTGACACTCATGTTTTAAAAACACATGCCCTCTTATGAAAACATAAAGTTTATTTGTATTTTAAAAATATGCTATCTTTTATTTTCTAATATAAATAATATTCTAATATATGTGTACCTCCTCCTCATTGGTCTTGTCTTATATTCTAACAAATCATCCTAGTCAAGCATGGATGCCAAAAGAGACTCTAAAACTTTATGTGCATCTTTCTTCCATATCCCATTTTATAGTGTACAAACCACTTTTAAACATTTTATTTCATTTGTTCTGAAGTGATAATTATGACTCTAAGTAATTAAGTAGTACTTGCATATGGTGACAAAAGGCAAATAGTGACATCATGATTATGATTCATACAACTGTGTATTTTCCATCATACTTCTTTTTCCTTTTTTAATATTTGAAAGGTGTTTTGGCCCTTCTAGTACAGTATGCAAAATGCCACTTATAGTATGGCACCAACAAATACCTCAAATACCAGTGTTTGCTTCTCTTACCTTTTTTAAAGTTTGACTTTGAAGAAAGCAAGGTTTTTAAAAATTTTAATAAAAGTTGTCCATTCTCTTGTGTCGTGCCACTAATTTATTTGTTAGTTACTAGATAGGAATAGCATAATTGGATATGTTTATAGGTTTTCTCATCTAATAAGATAACATAATTTATAGACCATCTTTCTGTTTGTATTTGTTAGATTTTTTTAAATCTCTATATTCTCAAATTTATACTGTGTGTTTAAAATTAGCCTAAAATATCATTTATTTAAACCTAAACAGTTATCTTTTCAAAAAATAATACAATACACAATGGTATCAGTATCTACATTTGAATATCACATCTCAGTTTCCTGTTAAAACTCATCACCATTTAAATCATATTAACACCGAAAATTCACAGAATTGAGCCACTAACCAGATTTTTTTTCCCTTTGATAATTGCTATATCTTTACCTAATCCAGATACCTAATCTCATTATGCGAGCAATTAAAATATTCTGAAATAAGTCTTTTTCAATGTGATATAGTGGTAATGGAAAGCTGCAGCATTAAAGTAAATACAATCTTCAAATTTTACAGCTCCAGGTGCTTATGTTGACATTTTCGTACTTACTATTTTTTTACAAGAAAATAAGTATATTGAAAGAAACAACTTTTGAGAGAAATATTTCATTTTCACAATCCTCACAATAGTAACAGGTAGGGTTTCGATAGTTGCTGCAGGCTATTTTATCTACCGTCAAATTCTTTAACATTAATGTATATTGTTTCATGTTATTTAGCATGTAAGAATAATGGCTCCAAATGTACATCTACTTCTTAGTAAAAACATACACAATTCTCTTCTGTTTCAAAAAATGCTAGAAATAATTTTAATTCCTTTCTACTGGTTTTACTGAGTTTTTTATAATGTACTACTTTCATGTCCTGATCTAATTTCTTACGGGAGGTAATTTGGTAGTTATCGCCTCAGCACCCCGAGAACCATTGACCAACAAGAAAGAATACTCTCATTTTTGCTCTTTCAAAATTTCCTCAATATTTTTCCAGTACATTTTAATGTGTATATTTGGTTAAAAGAGTCAGAGCAAGGTCATTTGAGTTATTCTGGCATATGATTCTTGTAAATAAAGGTATGCATGGTTAAAGACATTAAGAAATACAACATTGACTAGATTCTCCCACCCCTCTAACAGTTGGTAAATTAAGGAGTACATATGTGTAGTGCCCAAATGCAGAACTCTGCCTATAAAATCTAAAGAGGTGTTTGTATTTCTAAAGCTTATATGTGGTAGGTCTCTGCTTGCTTTTGTGACCTCCATCAATTAATTTGCACATACTCTCGCTTCCTAGAGGCTGACCTCACAGCAAAGGAAGAAATAACACAGGGTGAGTTTCCCCCAGAGACACACAAAATCCAATAATCCTGCTAACATTTGTTCCTGTATAAAAGGCCAAGCCTGCACTCTAGCCAGGTGGCTACCCACATTCCCTGCTGTACTTTCACAATGAGGCAAAAGGATACATTTTGCCATTCGTTGAGTTTCAGGTAGCAGTTTTAAGAGATGTGATCTCTAAATGGGGAACAAGCAATATATAGTTCCTCATTATGATAAGAGATTCTTATAAAATCAAATCATTCTCTATAAAACTGCAAGAAAAAACTGTCTTTGGCAGTCTTTGGGTAACAGGAAGTGGGATGGAAATTTTCCTTTTGCTTACATCACAAAAACTAAGTTCAAAGAGATGCAAAGTACTCACTTTCTAATAAAAACTTCAAATAGTTGGGGGGAACAACCCCTTTAGGGTTTATTAAGATGGGACAGAATTAACCATGCCACCTCTAGGAACCTCCTTGTCATGGACTGAACGTGTTCTTCCAAAATTCATGTTAAGGCCCCAATCCCAGAAGTAATAGTATTTGCAGGTGTGGCCTTTGAGATGTAATTAGGTTTATATGAGGTCTTGAGAGTGGAGCTTCCATGATGGGATTAGTGTCCTAACAAGAAGAATAAGAAATCAGAGCCCTCTCTCACTCCTTGATTTAAGAATAGAGAAAGAAGACAGCCTTTTGCAAAGTAGGAAGTGTGCCCTCACCAGACACTGAATCTGCAGGCACCTTGATTTTAGACTTTCCAGCCTCTAAAATTGTGAGAAAAAAAATGTTTATTGTTTAAACCATACAGTCTATGATATTTTGTTATAGCAGCCTGAGGTAACCAAGACACTGCTCAATATTCACATTCTTGTCTGGCAATGGTTGTGAAGAGTATGCACAAGGTGGATATTCCATAGGGGTGGCTGTGTTCACGCCCATCTGTCTACAAGACAAGTGAGGGAAATCTAAAATAATAGCCTGTAGAGATTGAAGGTGCCTGACAGATACAAAGACTGGCATTTCATTCACCTATTAAACATGTCCCAAATGTACTGATCTGCATAAGCAGGAGAAGAGAAAAATGGCTGTGGGGCAGCCTCTAAAAACCATGAGGATATAGACCACAAGGGCAAAAGTTCCAGCCTCCCCTGCCAGGACAATTATTTCAGTCCTGCGGAAGAGTAATCTGAGTTTACTAATATATTTGCATTACTCACAATTTTCCAAAGAAACAAATAATTCTGGCCAGAAAATTATCATATTAATATATGATATTTATATTTATGGAAAGACATTTATTTTAAGCAATTGTTTCATGTGATTTTGAGAGCTGGCAATTACAAAATCTGCAGTGTGGGCCAGCAGGCTGGAGACCTAGGAAGTGATATTGCAGTTTGAATTCAAAGGTCATCAAGCCAAAGACCAAATAAAATCCAGTGTTCCAGTTCAAGTCCAAAGGTCATCTGTTGCAGAATTCCCTCTTGCTGAGAAAAGTTAATCTTTTGTTCTATTTAGGCCTTTAACTGATTGGTTGAAGATCAACCAAATCTACTTTATTCAAATTTCATTGATTTAAATATTAGTCTCGCCCAACCAAACCCTCACAGAAACATCCAGAATAATGTTTGAACACTTATCTGAGAACCATGACCCAGACCAATTGACCTATAAAATTACCCATCACAATATCGTAGCATGATACTGAATCCTCATGGCTAACTTTTCTTCATTTAGATATCAGGAAGAGGAAGCAGAGGCATTGACTATCATTACTACATAGGAATGTCTGAATTTTCTCAGTCAAGGGAAACTAGAGGCAGTTGTACTTGAGCCACTTTGCTAGTTCATGAAAAGTTGTCCTAATATGTAAAACACCACTGCCGCAGGCACAGAGGGGTAGAATGCCAAGGGAGCCTGAGCCAGATTTCCCAAATCAGGGAACTGTGCAGGGGAAGGACCACAGCAGCTCCAGGAGAACTTGCACTTGTGCCCCAGGTCATTAGCACACGTCCCACACAGGGAATATCCCTGGTGGCCAGAAAAGCTGTCTTACTTAACCAAGAAAGGAATCAACAATAGAACTTGCTCATGAAGAGGCATGCGTAACTTTTCCCCTTCCATCAATGTGCCCCAGCACACTGCAGGACACAGAATTTAGAAGAGATGAGGAGAGGCAGTGTCTCAAGGATAGCCATGTCGCTCTCTTTCACCCCTGAATGTGCAGGGATGAGGAACAATCATTTCAAATGGCAGAGGAGGGGAAGAGCTTTGAGCTGAAAGCGAGGTCGAAGTTTAAAAGCACATAGATTTAAAAACAGGAAGTTTTGAAATGTGCTTACCATTTTTTTCAGGAATAACAAAATGTGTGGCAGGATATGGCTGGAAGCAATCACTGGGGTTAAAAAAAAACACACAACATCATGTTTATAACTTACTAATTTGGACCGATTAATAAACTAATACATTTATAAGAAGAGAAGCAATGCTAAGTTAGCTATTGTGGTAGCCAAAGCCTCCTACCCCAGCAGGCATTCTATTCCTGTTATCAGGGAGAGAACAATCTGTTTCTACGGAGAATTTTTTGTAACTCCAAGAGGTTCTGCTGAGACCATCAGTCATGGTGCCCCTCACCTCAGCCACAGGCCTGAACATTTGGCCCGGGTTAGGTCAATCATAATTCCACTGGATCATACACAGCAAATGGCCAAGAGGGAAGCACTGAACTGTGCCTGAGCTACTAGAATCCTATCCTGACATTTTATGAATTAATTTTGAATGGCATATCAGGCAAAGTCTGGTCAAAAGAAAGACGTCACACCAGTTATTGAATAGGAGTATTTTATATAAGAATATTTTTAACTAAGTAACTGAAAGGATGAAAAGAGAGTTCTAAGGTATCATGGAGGTAGCAACCATAGGAGGCAGCTATCACCCTTAGGGCCAAATGAACAAAGGCAAGACGCTAGAATAATTAAAACTTAGAAATATAGACGATGAGTCCCAAGAGTGCAAACATGAAATACACACAGTCCCCAACTTGTGATGGTTTGAGTTAGGATTTTTAAACTTTGCTATGGATTTATGAGGGTATTAAGTGCATTTTTGGCTTACGACATTTTTGACTTACAATGGGTTTATCAGGACACTACCTCGTCATAAGTTGGGGAGTGTCTGTAGTGAAAAGGAAGTGCTGCTACTCCGGTACTGGTATCTCTGAGTTTGTAGGATCAGTCCTTGGGTGGCCAAGACCTCTAAGGAGAGGGCTCTGGCATGGTCTTGGTGTTTCCAGGAGGCTGGTGGTGAGGGTGGACATGTCAGAGTTGGGAAAACTGCAAACTGGATTCAGCTGCTGCTGTGGGGAAGTCCTGCTATTCCTGGGAAGCGTTGTGTGGGTGATGTCTACAGGAACAGGAAGCTGGCCAGGCACAGTGGCTCATGCCTGTAATCCTGGCACTTTGAGAGGCTGAGGAAGGAGGATCGCTTGAAGACAGGAGCTGGAGTCCAGCCTGGGCAATGGTGAGACCCTGCCTTTGCCTAAAAAAATACATAAACAAAAACAAAGAATCAGGAAGCAGTCTGGAAGTCCACAGCGAATAAACAGAAATGAGCAAATCTTCCTTCTTCCTTTTCCAGCCCTGCTGTCTCCCTCTAGTGCCCACAGGGAGCTTAACAAGGAGATGGCTAACAGCAAAAATGGAACTTGCAGAGTCTCAGCCCTAGGATCACAAAGCAGAATTTAGAAGGGTGGATTGGAGTAGCTGAGAGGAAAGACCTACATAACTTATGTGGAGATATAGCTCTTCTTTTTGGATTATAAGGTAAGATGAATCTGAAACTTTATTAAGAAACTGTCTCTCAGCAAGTCTCAATTACCCATGTCAAGAGAGGAGCAGGTTCATATTAGTCACCCTGTTCTAAAGGCTCTCCTTGACCAATAAGCTCCTATTTTTAATAGACTCAACTAGAAGTTTCCTGACTCTTTTTCTTTATAAATATATAGCGTGACTCAGAAGGATGTGACCCTCCTGCTGGAGCTTGTCATATACCCAGGTATGCTTGGCCTAAGGATAATTCTCTGTAGAATAATGAGAGCACAGGGGAGTAGGTATGCTCTGTTTGTAATTTTTTTCCAAGAAATCCTATTTTATATTTATACCATATGACATTAGCAAAGCATGTGCATATTATCTCCAAAGGACAGTTAAAATCTATACATTCATATGCCAGGACGTTGGCAGTTCACTCCTGGCCACTTCAAGGAAGCTCATCTACAGTAAGAGTCTGAGGGAAAAAAGTAAGGAGAGGTGTCATCAACTGAAAGTTGTGTCCCCTCAAATTCATATGCTGAAACCCTACCCCCAATGTGATGGCACAGCAGGTGGGGCCTTTGAGAGGTAAGTAGGTTTAGATGATGTCACGAGAATGGAGCCCCCATGATGTTAGCACCTTTATAAGAAAAGGAAGAGGCACCAGTGTTTCCTCTCTGACAAGAGGCAAGTATAAAAAAGAAATGATAGTGAAGAGAAAAAGTCTTAAAAACACCACTTGACCACCGTCTGTGGCCTTGTATACAACATGATTCTTTACTGAACTCCCCATGTGTTGTGAGGCAACGTATACCTTTCTTTGCTAAACTACGTGGGATTTAAAGCCAAGGACATTTATTTTTTTTTAAGAAGAGGTAGTTCCAAATAAAATAATGATGCCATTTGTGAAATGCTTTACTGAACAAATGATGATGAATCTCAGATACTCTTTCCCTAACCATATGGCTTGTTGGACAATAAATGAAGATCAAGGACACAATAATCCTTCATTTCAAATAACCATGCTCCACGTTACAACAGTCCAAAGTGGCAGAAGACTTAATTGTTGGATTTGAAGGCAAACAACGAGTGACAAGCTGCTTCCACTTCATCCAACATTTAAAACAGCCATTGTCATAGATACATTGCCATGGGATAGGGCAAACTTTAATTAAATGAACTGAAGTTTATGTTCAGTGCTGAAACTGGCAAAACTTGGAGTCCATCCAATTCCTGACTTTCCACTACATCAATCCTACTAAGGGAGCTAGAGCACTGTTATTTGTAAAGAAGACAAAATTTTGGTTGTGCAGAGCCAGGTAGCAAGACTTCAGAACTTCAAACTTGGTTTCCAGCATTTCAGAGAATAGTCTAGCATGTATGCCTCTCCTCGTTGAAAGTGAACACTTCTCGGGAAGTAATATAGGTCATGCACTGTCATCTAGTGCTCATATGGATCTTATAAGCAAGCAGGGGAGGCTCATGATATTGCTTAACTAACTGCAAATGGTGCCCTAAAATAACCAAGACATCAGCTGGGATTCCCTTTTTCCCTTTAAGATAATGGCCTCTTCTAACATTAGCCACATTCTGGGAAAAATAAGAAATCAACCCAATAATCCACCTGTAACTATAGACAGGCATCTGAGAATTGCTGGGGAAATATATTAATGTAAATTGTTACCAATGCAGATTGTCACCAATTGTTTCCAATGTCCTCACCCTCAACTAAACTCTAAAAATTGCATAGAAATTTAAAAATATTTCTATAATAATTTGCTTTCTTATTTTCCACAATTTACAATTTCAAACCTTCATGATCTCACATTTTGAATGTCCTTCATTGCTATAAATCTCCGCTTTTGTCTTTGTCTCATATTTGAGAGATTGTATAAACCAAAAGATATGAACTGGTCAACCTTGCCAAAACCAAATACAGCAATTGGATTGCATCTGTAACTATCTTCTCTTATTTCCACTTCCACTACAGTGATGAAATTATCTCTTTCCTATCGAAAGCTCTCTCTCCATAAGCATTGAGAGGCATGATTTTATACCACCTTTCTTATAAAATTAAACGAATGATAAACTCATAACAACAGCAAAAAAAGAGAAAAAAAAAACTTAAAAGCCACAACGTTCCTCAATTATGTTCTTGTCTCTCTACTCCATTTATTCTGCAAACTTCTTAATAGAATTCACTAAACGCACTATGTCATTTCATCTAATCTCTTACCAGCCATGTAATCAATTTTCCAATATTTCAGATTGTTTTTCTTAGAAATAAAACTTTAAAGCCAAAATTTGAAGCCATTTGTATACTTTTCCCAATCTCATTTTCCCCCACTATTCTTAGAGGCATCCATTATCCTGATCTTTTTGTGAATTATTTCCAGTCCATAAGTTTTTATGGTTTTATCGCACACCCACCACACACACAAGCACATGATATTTTACATCATTAAATTTTTCACTTATTATATATTTTTGTACATAATTTATACATCTTGATTTAACCTTCACAAGATTTTTTTGTTCTAGTTTTATCTGTTGGGTAGTCCCAGGACTCAGTTTCATTGATTCCTTACATAGTCTCAGCTAGTATTATGACTTTTAAATACTATATATTAAATATATTCTTATAATTCATGAATTTACCTTTCCATTTCTGACACTTCCCCAAACTCCATATTCATATACCCAATTGCCTGCTTGACATTCCCTTTTGAATGTGAAATAATCTTCTCAAACTTAAATTTAATTCTAAATTTTTAAATTTAATTTCTAAATTTCTTTCAAATCTACTCTCCCCTCAGTATTTTCTATCTTTGTAAATGGTAAATCCATTATTGCTTTCATTCAGGTCAACCATGAATCATGGTGGTAGTTTTCCTTGAGCACTTTGTCATTTTTATTAACAATACTCATTTTCAGTAGTAGCTGTCTTCCGTAGGAGTCTACCTAGTCTCATGACATAATCTTTCCTATTGCTTCTCCACTTCTATTAGTGTCCAACTGCAAATCTTTCAGCAATTGTCTTAGTCTATTTGTGTCATTATAAAGGAATACCTGAAGCTGGGTGATTTATAGAAAAGAGGTTTATTTGGCTCACAGTTCTGCAGGCTGTACAAGAAGCATGGTGCCAGTATCTGCTTCTGGTGAGGGTCTCAGGATGCTTCCATTCATGGCACAAGGTATAGGGGAGCTGGCATCACATGGCAAGAGGTAAGAATCAAGAGAGAGAGAGGAGGATGTGCCAAACTGTTTTTAACAATCGGTTCTCAAGGGAATTAATAGAGTAAGAACTTACTCGTTATCATGTGGTCGGGACCAAGTCTTTCATGAGAGATCCATCCCCATCCCATGCACCTCCCACTAGACCCCCACCTCCAGCTTTGGGGATTAAATTTCAACACGAGAATGCGGAAGGTACAAACATCCAAACTGTATCAGCAACAAAGTCATCTTTTTGGAAGGAGTCTGATCATGCCACATTTGTTTCCCGCTGCATCTGGTCTCTGCTTCCCCAGTCTATCTGGTGACATTCTCTGTGCTCCAGCCACAGTGGCTTTTTTCCCAATCATTTTCCAGACACAGAGACTTGACACAGATTTCCAGAGTGATGTCGCTGTTCCTGCCTGCACTTCCACTTGATTCCCCAGCACAAAAAAAGGTTGTCATTGCTCTCTTATGCTCAATCTGGATCCATGTTATGCTTTCTCATAATGCCCAGTAATTTTTCCTCATATAATTTAAATGTTTTGGTACTTGTTATACATATAGTCACAAGTAAATTTTGATTAATCAGTTTTTGGCTCATGACACACATTTGGCCCACTCATGACTCTTTCTGGGGTATATATATATAAATACTTATTTATAATGCAAAAATCACCCATAAATCCACCACTAATAACACCTAAGAAATTTTTTTTACTGAATTCTTTAATACTGCTTTAAATCTACTGATGAGTTCCTGTCCCATATTTTTTCTTTACTTTGCCCTTTGTAGGTAATTATTATTGTAAATCATGTTTATCATTTCTATTTCTTAAAATTCCTACATTTACTTTCAATTTTGCTTACTTTTGATTTCACTTAATCTATTGTTAGGATATCTACTATAGTTTGTCACTAAATTTCATTCATTTTAAATTCTGGATAATAGTTTATTATGTCAGCATGCTACAGTTTACTTGTACATTATTTTTTAGATAAGTATTTAGGTTGTTTCCAGATTTTTGTTCTTGTAAACAGTGATACAATGAAGATGCATACAAAGATGTTCTGGACATATGTGGTAAGCAGAATTTTGGCTTCTGTGCCATTTGCTCCTTGGTGATACTTTCATGAATATGTTACATGGCAAAGGGCTTTGTAGATGTAATTTAAGGTTACTAATAAAGTGACCTTAAATTAAAAAGACTGTGCTCTATTATGTGGGTGGGCCTAGAATAATCACAAGCACCCTTAGAAATAGAGATCTTTCTCATTCTGGAAGAAAAGGAAGTCAGATTTGAAGCACGAGAAGAATTCAGTGCTTTGTTTTAGGCTTAAAGATGAAGTGGCGAATGGAGGTGGAGCACACTGTATGAGGGAAGGGCACACTTGTAGCCCTGGCTTGGGCAAGGCAAAGGCATTACGTGTAACCAAAATGTTTCTACCCTCATAATATAATATTCTGAAATAAAAAAAAAAAAAGATGAAGTGGCAAGAAAATCGGGACTTTAGTCATACAACTCCAAGTAACTGAATTCTGAGAAGAACCTGAATGACCTTGAAAGTGAAATCTTAACCAGAGCCTCTAGATAAAAGCCTAGAATAGCTGATAATTTCATTTTGATCTTGGAGGACCTGAGCAAAGGACCCAGCAAAGCCACAGGACACCTGGACTTCTGATCCACAAACCTGTAAGATAATAGGTGAGTGTTTTAAGCTACTAAATGGATGGTAATATATTAAAGAAGCAATAGAAAACTAATACCAAAAAAGAAAAAGAAAACTAATACAACATGTCTAAGTGTTTCTCTTCAAGTATAATGGCTCTATGGGTCTAGAGGATGTATCTGTGATGTTCACTAATGAATTTTCAGTTTTTACCAGTGCCTAGTTCACTTTGAACATTTAATATCCATTACTGGAATAAATAAATAAACACAACACTGAAATCTATAAATGTTTAAAACTAAAGAGGAGAATTGGATATGAAATAGGATGACACATCGGATAAAAATAAAATAGTGAAAAACTCAATTGCATTATATTGAATAGTAGTATAAGAAACAGATAGCTAATATCTATAAAAATATAACATATGGAACAAAAATTCCAAGGTGAGAATCATCTATAGTGTCCATTTTATATTGAATAACTTGATTTCAAAAACAGGTTTATTAATATTCAAACATTTTCAGAAGGAAATGATATTACAAGGAGCTAGTAAATTCCCAATATCACCTAAAAGCAACAAATTAATCCATAGCATAATTGATTATTTCCATAAATGATGCAAGAGGAAGAATAATGAAGTCATAATAGTAGAAAGCACATGGCAGAGATATGATAGAAAATAAAGCAGAAAAAATGAGGGACGACATTGATACAATTGTAAATGATGGTAGTTTCATACGACAAATTACTAAAATTGAACAATAGTTTTGCCACAGTGTGTTGTATGGTTGAGACGAAGTTTACAAAAGACTAAACACAAGAGCACCAATAAGACCTTTGCATTTCATTCAATGGTGGGTGAAATAAGAGTAAATTTGAATTCTGATAGTTCAGACAGAGACATCTCAAAGATCATTTGTCTAGTGCTTAATGATGAATTGGATAAAAGAATGAAAAAGGGGAAATGCTAAGGTTTTTATGAATATTCATTAGACAGTGAGGGTGTGTTTAAGACTTAGAAAATTCTTGATCCTAAACTTATAATTTAAAAAAGAAAAAAGACCAGGTCATTTCCTATTCTGTTCCATACAAAGTAATCTCCACAGCTTGATTTTGTTCAAGAATAGTTTCACTGATTGTCTAAACATATCTTTAAAATGTCCCCATTATCTCCTCATTTTATAATCTGTAGAATTTTCATCTGTTCTACATCATTCCAGATCAGGCTCAAAATTTTTTGTATTTAGTATAATTTTCTATGCTAATATATTAATACAATTATTCTGACACATTGATCATACACCATTCTTTCTGCCTTCATCTGGTTGGGCAGCTCATATTCCAATTTGGTGGTGGATGAGTAGTTTTTATTGACAAGACCATGCAATCTGCTGCATGAACAATGGGAGTAGGATCTAAATCCAGAATTTCCCGTAGGCTGCTGTATTTGGTTAAGCTAACTCTAAATTATTAGCTAAGCTATAATTAAGCTAAGTCTTAAGTGCTTAATTTTTTGTTTCAGCATGCTTTGTAGTACTACAAAAATACTTAATTTCTTTTCTCTTTCTCTGCTTTATATTTTCTATTTTCCATACAAAGTTTTATTTTTTAACCAGCTTTTATCCATCATTAATAAATGCAATATCATTAGACCATAGCATTGCATATTTATAGTTGAGAAGCTAAAACTTCATATTTTGCCATATCACAATTTAAAAATAATCTCAAATTCTTCTATTTCTGAATTTATCACACAAATTACTAATCAGTTGTTTTCTTAAAGAATTTTGGCACTTTAACACACTATGGTATCTTCATAAACTATGAGTTTCAAATACATACAAAGAAAATTACAGTAGAAATTATGCATGTTTTTTAAATGTTTATTGAATTTTTTAGGGAGAAGGGTTATTTTTTCAAAAAATAATTCTCATAATTACTTTAAAAGAAATCAATTTGGTGTATTTATTTATTATTAATTGCAAACTTTTTCAAACTTAAAAATATAAGATAAAACTTTTCATGGTTAAAAATAACAAGAAAGTAATATATAAATTATGTATGGAAAAATACTCAATAATATTTAACTATAATGCCAGGTTGTAAGCTCCTGAGGCAAAGAACTAAATTATCTGTATTATATAATTTATAAATATGCCTCTATTATATCTATAATACTTAATATTGAACCTGTGCTTTATACACATTTATTGAATGAATATATGGGTGAATGTATTAATAAACCCAACTAATAGAAAATAGTGATTACCTAAGTTCAATGAACACTTACATGTAAAAAAAATTAAAGTTCAATGATAAATTACTATAATAAGCAGATGTTCATAATCTTTTAAATAAGGTATATAAGTAAGTATTGGTTTTTTAGGCCATAACTACATCTATTTTACTGGAGAAAAGTTTGGTGGATCATCCTATTAAAGACATGTTCTATCAGTTTAATGCAATTAGAATTGAAAGGATACAAAGCAATGGATTTGAAACATTACTCTATTTGGCTTTTTCCCCATTCCCTCCAGTGGTTCAATAAAACCTATAAGAAGTTATTTTGACAGAGTAGATTAAACAAAGGATATAATACATTGATAATCCTAGTAATTGGGACTATACATTTTAAAAAAAGTTGCTGCTACAGATAAATGTTTGAATTGTTGGAATCCAAAAAGAATTTATAATAACATCCTTAAAAGAAAAGAAAAGAGTAAAAGTAGAGAAATTGCTCTTAGATGTCACTTGACTTCAATAAGTCTTTTAAAATGGCATTAACCTAAAAAAAAAATCCTTAAACCTTACTGGAAAGAACATGCTTGAAAATCAATTAAAGATGGATTTTACAAATAAGGTAAAAGGTAATAGAGTAAAACTTGTAAAAATTATCCTAGGTAGATTCTCATGATTTTGAGATTGGAACAGATATCTTAAACAGGACACCCACACACACACACACACACACACACACACACACACACACACATCATTTATCACAAAGGAAAAGATTAACAGATTAGATTTTATCAGCCTTGAAAACTTCTGTTTATTAAAATATATTTTTAAGAGATTCAAGAGGCAAGCTAAAAAAGAGATAATACCTGTCATACATATATCCATTAAATGACCCCTATTCAATAAATCCTACAAATTAATGAAAAAACAATAAACTTCCTTAAATGAATGAATGAAAAAATTGAATAGGCTTTTCACAAAAATGGAAATCCAAATGGCTAATAAGCATATAAAATAGTACCCAATGTACTAAATCATCACGGATGCAAATTAAAACCCATTTAAGAAACTGCTATATAGACACCAGAATTAATACGACTTAACAAAACTCACAATACAAATTTGGGGCACATAAATTGATCGATAGTACTCTCATTCACTTCTGGCGGTGATGGAAATTAGTAAATTCAGTGTGTTAAATTGTTGGTAGTACCTTCTTTTTATGCATACTCCATGACCAAGCAATTCAACTCCTGTGTATGTACCTAACAGAAATGAATAGATATGTGTAGCACAAACATGTACAAAAATGCTCATTAAGCATAATTCACAATCTCTAAAAACTAGAAGTGATCCCTGTCAATATTAGAACAGGAGATAGATGTATTATATAATATATTCATATAATGAACTATTTAATATTATACAGCAATGAAATAGAAAAGACTACTGTTTACAAACAGCAACAATACAAATCGATCTCATGGACTCATGCTGAGCAAAAGAACCTCAAACACAAAATAATACATGATTTCATGATAAAAAGTCAAAATCAATTGAAACTAATCTAGGTGATAGGAGTTAGAATAATGACTACCTGTTGGGGGTATAAAAGACTGACAAACAAGCATGTGAGAGGTTTTTATGGTACACATTATATTCTATCACATGATCTTGGCACTGGTTACCTGGTGTGTTAGCTTTTTAAAAAAATTATCAATGCATAAACTTAATATAACATTACTAGATATATTTTGTACTTCCATAAAAAGTTTATGCAAAAATTAAATAAAATGATACAAAAATATCATGTACAACTATGGATAATTACTTCTCTTTAATGGATTAAACCATTTCATAGATGATTGATGCAACAACATTTAAACTTACTAATTAGTGTCCAAATATCTGGTCACAGTAATAAAGATTGTTACTATATTTTGTAGAAGTTACAGTTTATAAATTAGATAATTTATAAACTTTATTTTCCTAATTTTATTTTTTTAGTTATAATAGTACAAAATTTATACTTCAAATTGGTCAATTCAATTTCAATTTTTAAATAAATAAAGCAGATTTTAATGGAGATCCAACTAATACAGTCTTGATTCAGATATTTATTTTATGAGTTGATTTTGGTTTCAATATAAAGAAAAATTCTATTAACTGCCAATCCACTCATTTGTACTTACTTACAAAAATATGTATTTCAAATTGATATGCCTCATCATACCTGGCAATAATAATAATAATAAACATAATAAAATACATTTACTGAATATTTCACCATCAGGTAAACATTGTATCCAATTACCTCATTTAAAAATCACAACACTCTATGAGGCACTGTTAATATTTTGACTTATTTATAAAAAGGAAACTCAGTTGTAAAGAAGAACGTGTTGAACCTGATACATATGCCAGGTGTTAGTACTTGAGTTCAAACCAAGCTGTCCCTGAAAAAGCTCCCATGCCTAACCATTTAGCTTAATGCTAAGGAACTAATCCTTAGAGGTATCAGCCCTACTTAATTCCAGAGATGGTAACAGTTAAAGATCAATTGTAGCATCTTGATGCTGTCTTTACATAGCTTTCTCCTTATTTACTTAAGTGGTCTCAATTTGTTTCTTATGCATTTAAGTGCTCAATTATGTTAATGGTGTTCCCCAGGGATTTGCTCTTCCCTCTCTCTGCTTTTTGTTTATGTGATCCCACAGGCTTCCCTTATTGAAGGATAAGCTAAACTTTTTCCTCTATGAATTTGTCATACTAAGCTTTCTTGGGCTGTATTCTCTAATATTGCTTTTTATTGTAGCAGAGATTCAGATACAGGTACTCTATGATTTTTGAAATTTTAATGAATCTTTTCTACAGAATGCTTATTAATTGATATACCTGCCTGCAGACAGGTATTGAGAGTGTTTTTGACATATACTGATGGTTTCACTTTATTTCTACAGATGTTGCTATAAAGCTCAACCTAGTTATATCTTTCGAGCAACATATATCATCAGTATTTATAAAACTATATTACCATTCAAGAAGTATTTAGTTTCTAGGGTTTCAGAATGAGAAGATTTATGCATTGTATGTTACCTATAGTTTAGGCTGATAATGTTTGACTGGATTATAAAACAGATTTCAAATGCTGAAGGTATTACACACTAAAGAGTAAGTGTCAGCCTCAGGTGTTTTGATTGCTTGCTTGTTTTCATATCAAATATGTGCCATACACTCAGTGAATGTACCACTCGTTCTTTATTTTTTATATGAATGTGGTTCTGAGACTAGCAATAGAGATCCCACACAGAGGAGAGAGCAAAGAAGTATGGTTTTTGTTTTTGTTTTAATTCTGAAACTAATGCAGTGGACATAGAATTCCAACAGTTGCAAAATGTAAAATGAAGACAGGTTTGGTTACATTTCAAACATTTTATCTCACCCCCACTGCCATCCTAATTTAATTGTCAAAATGTTGGTGTGTCTTTTTAAAACTGGAAGCATTTAGATTCTTATTGTTAAAACTATTTTATGTGTCATATAAAATAAAGTAAAAGTTTAAAAACCTATTTTGTAAGCCTTCTTATTTGTATGTCTCTCATTTTTCCTCTGCCTCCATCCCTAGAATATAACATCCTCAAAAGTAGAAACTATACATTTTTGTATCTCTCCACAATTTTTAGTCTAATTTACGATTCAGTCATGTGGTAAGTAACTCATAATATAATAATATTAATTAACATGGTGAGTACATAATAAGCCCTTGTGTGATGCCTCCTATAGTGAACATAGTGGCAGCAGCATTATATTTATCTGTAGCTACTTCCTTTCTCCAGGCCTTCAAGCACTTTGATGTCTCATTTGCCTGAAATTAGATTGTCACATTCTTCAAGCAATGAACCAGCAGAACAATCTGTACTGCAGAGTGAGGGTCCCAACGGCTAGGTGAATCACAGTTATGGGGAATATAGGGCGAATTAGCAAAAGAGTATAGGCAGCAGAGCACATGGTTTAGATTAAAGTTGTCTCTTGGCATGTGAACAAGTCTGAGCCTCTGGTTTAGGATTATGAATAGTAAAGGTGAGTGAGAGTTGTGGAGAAGGAAAGCACAAAGAGCAAAAGAATATTGTTTCAGTTATTAAATAACAACAACAATGAGGAAGCAGGAAGATCACACAGACAATGCATAGGCTAGGGAATCGTGTTTGGAAAAGTAGGGCCTACAAGGATCAAAAAAATTTGTTGGCTGGGAAAGTCAGAAGCTTGGTTTTCAGGATGGGGTATGAGTTGAGAGTCAAATCACAATAAGGCTATTCTGATATTATTTCTTAAGTGTTGGCTATAGCTCCTCAAATATCTGCCAAATAATAATCAGGACTGACATCATAACGGGACAGGGCTGAGCCCACATGCTAAAGCCAAGTGATTTCAGTTTTCAGGAAATTGATTCAGAGACTGGAAAAATATACATGGCTGAAAGATGGGAAAAAGAATGATTTTTGTTCCCAAGGGCATTTGATTTTCCAAAGTTGTATCAGTTTTGGAAGAAAGATCTTGGGCTTAGAGAAAAAGTTTAGAAATTATCCATGGATTTATTTTATCATTGATATCAACCTTATTATTTGGCTAGATATTTGCTGTATCGTTTCTTGTCCTTTGACATATTTATCTGAAACTGATTTTAAAGATCAGGATGAATTCAAGTCAATGCTTTATGACCAGTATCTTTAATGTCTTATCACCATTTTTGCCTTTCTTTCTGAAATCCAATGGTGCATTTTATTTCACATATCCGTCATCACACAGAAATTTCCTAAAGAATGATGGCAATCCCAAACTTAAATAATGTGGTATTGTAAATTTTGTAATAATATCTGAGAGCTGATTCTCTACATTCTAAGGATTTTGCTCTGAAGCTATATTTACGGGACATTCTCTACATAATTTGGCTTTTACCACTTTCAACTTTTTGACCTGGAGTTTAAGCTCACTTTCTTAATCTAACAAATACTAAAATATTTGAGATGCTAATTTTATAAATGCTTCAAGCTTCCTGTCTAGAGGACCGGTGCAATTGATTAATAACTTTTATTAATTTATAACATTTAATTATATCAATAATTATAATCTAATTCTCATTTTATTATTTCTATTCATTATGTAATCATGGACAATAATTTAACAGGTGTAATGTTTCATATTTCTGTTATAGGTTTAATTAACTGACAGATCTGTACCTCCTAATTTCACTAAATTAAACAAACAAGAATGTGACCTTATTCAGCAGTGTTAAAACTATAGGTGTTGATGAACAACACTCTTAAATTCATTGTCACATTCAATTAGTTTCTAAATTACATCAAATTGTTAGAAAAAGAATAGAAATTTAATAAATGATTTTATCCTAATTAACAAAAATACATTCTGAATTACATTTACTGAAGAAATATTCTTCTGCTGTCTGTATCAGCAATTTATAATTGAGTTAATCAACGGAAATTTGATATGTGCCACAAATGTGAATCTTATAAAAAAACTGTGAATCTTACAAGAGAAAATTCTACATCAAATTCTAAATGAAGGCATGTACCAAATTTAAATAATTTTTTATTTTCAATAAATATTAAATGTGTATCCTTTAAAACAGTATCTTTTATTGAAGGAATTCAATTAACTGGAATTGCCCCCAAAATATTTTAATCAACCTCTAGTACACATTATTGCCATGTAAGAAAGATATGTTTAAAGTAACTTGGAATAAAGTTTAATATGATGGTCTGGTTGCCCAGCACTAGTGTAGTCATATAAGAGTAAACAAAAATGTGCGTGAGTTGCTGGGAAGAAGCCTCTTTAAAATGTTTCTGTAATGTAAGAGGCTCTGTCTATAACACTTACAAAGAAAGCTGCATTTTTTAAAGTAACTTACTTTTGCCTTTTATGTACCATATTCAAATGATCTCTTATATACACGATCATAGATATTTTGTCAATTGGTATAACCTCACTGCAGTCTAGTTACCAACTGTGGGCAATTAACTTTTTCAATTGATTTGAGTTGCTTATTAAGAGCCATGGTGACTGATAACTGCAGTTTTGTAAGCTAGTTCTGACGGCAATTATAAATAAACTACTCCATTGCATATCTATAGGTTAATTAGAACACTGAAAAATTTTGACTGATTAATTGAATTCACTTATTGTCTGATTGGTCTGAATGAAATTCAAGGATATACATTTATAATAATGCAGGTTGCAGTAACTAGTTCCAGTGAAATAATAATATAACTATCAAATAGTTTATATTTTATATAGAACATACACGTATCTTTTGAGTTGGTATTTGTAAATGAATTCTGAGAGCATCTTAAAAGGAGAAGCAATCAGTATTTGAGCTTGTGGTTCTCAAACTTTAATGAGCATGAGAATTATGTGAAGAGTTTTAAATAGACATTTCTTAACGCTACCTCCAAAAGTTTCTTTTTCAGTAGCTCTGGGATAAGACTCAATAATTTGAATGACTAACAATTGCCCAGGTGATGTTATGCTGCTATGGAGAGACCACACTTTGAGAATCACTGGCTTACACAAATCAAGCTTCATTCTATTTCAAATTTTAGAGTTGGAAGGCAAATTCATTTGTATAGGCAATAGTTTTCTTAGGCCAAACTAAAATAATTGCCTGCATGTCTTCAGCCAGCCTTCCGGGGAGGCATGAGACAGGACACTTATGTAACCAAGGTGTTACCTCCCATATGAACCCATGTGATCATGTTTTCCCACGGCATGTTGCCACTATTGTTGTGAGCCATATATAAGCGCTCGCCATGTTCTCGGCTGTGCTCTAACAACCACTGCATTCCCCCAACAATAAAGAACATGTCTCATTTGCCTGCTGCCACCTGCCTCTTCTTTCAACTCCCAGAAGCCTACTCTGGTGCACTAGCAAGCCACAGAGTACACTCCCCACAAGAGTATAAAAGGAAAAAAAATTAAAGAAAATAATTAATAACCGTAAACAAATAAAGGCATATGTGAGAAAACTACTGGACTGTATATTCCTAGATAAGGGTAATACTGAGCTAATTACTCTTTTTCATTAATTTTGATGATTTTCCTGGGATGATCTACCTATTTTCAAATGGTGATGGGCAGTAACATACAATGCTGTTAATTGAACTTATAAAAGTCTTCTCTTTGGCTATCCAGGGTCTCTTGCCTTTCTGTATGAAACTTAAGATTGTGTTTTCTAATTTGGTGAAGAGTGTCATTGGTAGTTTGATACAGATGGCATTAAATCTATAGATAACTTTGGATAATATTGATATTTTAACAGTATTAATTCTTCAAATTCATAAACTTGAGCTATCTTTCCATTTATTTGTGTCCTCTTTAATTTCTTTTATCAATGTTTTATAGTTTTCATCATAGAGATCTTTTAACTTCTTGGTTAAGATTATTCCTAAATATTTTGTTTTATTTTTTATAGCTATTTTTAATGGAATTTTTGTCTTGATTCTATTTCAGAGAGTTTGCTATTAGCATACAGAAATGTATTGATTTTTGTATATTGATTTTGCATCCTACAACTGTACTGGATTTTTTTTACTAGTTCTAATAGTTTTTTGGTGAATTAATTAGAATTCTTTCTATATATAATCATGTCATCTGCAAATACAGACAATGTTGAACAAAAGAAACAAAGCTTGAAGTATCGCACTACCGAATTTCAACACATACTACAAAGCTATAGTAAACAAAACAGCACGGTACTGGCATAAAAACAAACACATAGACCAATGGAACAGGATATAGAACCCAGAAATAAATGTGTGCATTTCCAGCCTACTGAATTTCAACAAAGATGCCAAGTATACACATTAGGAAAAGGATAGTATCTTCAATAAATGGTGTTGGGGAAACTGAATCTCCGCATGCAGAATGAAACTATACCCCTATCTCTCACCATATACAAAGATCAGCTCTCAACAGAGTAAAAACTTAAATGCAAAATTCAACACTATAAAACTACTAGAAGAAAACGTAATGGAAATGCTTGATGACATTGGACTGGCAAGGATCTTTTGAATAAGACCTCAAAAACACAATCAACAGAGGCTTTTTAACTTGATCAGGTCCATTTATTTATTTTTATTGCTGTGTGTGCCTATGAAGTCTTCTTCATAAAAGGCCAAAGTCAATAAGAGTTTTTCCAGCATTTTATTGTATAATTCTTATAGTTTCATGCCTTAGGTTTAAGGCTGTTATCCACCGTGAATTGATTTTTGTGAGAGGTAAAAGGTGCAGATCCTGTTTCAGTCTTCTACATGTGGTACATCTTCAACACTTATGTACACAGATAGTAGTAATATTCATCAGGTGTCATGTGGGAGGTGAGAGGAGGGGATGGGTATATTCACACCTAATGGGTGCGGTACACACTCTCTGGGGGATGGACATACTTGAAGCTCTGCCTTGGGGAGGGCAAAGGCTGTATATGTAACCTAAACGTTTGTACCCCTGTAATATGCTGAAATAAAAGAAAGCACAATTGACAAAAACAAAAATAGACAAATGATATTACATCAAATTAAAAAGCTTCTCCACAGCAAAGGAAGTGACAATGAAGTGAAGAGACAACCTATAGAAGAAGAATAAATATTTGCAAACTATCCATCTGACAAGTGGTTAATATCCAAAATGTATAAGCAACTCAAACAACTCAACAGCAAAAAACAATAATCTGATTTTAAAATGGGCAAAACTTCTGGATAGAATTTCCTCAAAAGAAGACTTACAAATGATCAACACATATATGAAAGATGCTCAATATCACTAATCATCAGAGAATGCACATCAAAAACACAATGACATATCACCTCTTCCCAGTTAAAAGGCTATAATTAAAAAATAAACACTGGTGAGGATGTGGACAAAAGGGAACTCTTGAGCAGTGCTGATGGGAATATAAAGTAGTACAGCCATTATATATCATCCATTAATCCCATTTCTGGGTATATACTCAAAGGAAATAATATCAGTATGTCCAAGAGACATCTGCATACACATGTTTATTGCATCACTATTCACAATAGCTAAGATGTGGTACATATATGCAATTGTATACTGCTCAGCCATAAAAGAGAATTAAATCCTATCATTTGTGGCCAGTGATTGAACCTGGAGGACATTGTGTTAAGGGAAATAAGCCAGGCACAGAAAGACAAACAGTGCATGATATCATCACTCATATGTGAAATCTATAAAAGTCGATTTCATAGTAGTAGAGAGCAGAACAGTGGTTACTAGAGTCTTTGGGAGGGTAAGGAGAAAGGAGGACCAAGAGAAGTTGATCAATGAATAAAAAGTTACAGTTAGATAGAAAAATAAATTTTGGTGTTCACAGTAGGATGACCATAGAAAATCATAATATAGTACATATTTCAAAATAACTGGAAGAGATTTTGAATGTCATCACTACAAAGAAAAGATAAATATTTAAAGTGAATTATATGGTAATTATCCCAATTCAATCATTATTCAATATATACAAGCACTGAAGTATCACATTGTACTCCACAAATATGCACAATTATTGTGTCAATTATAAATAAAAAATTATATTACAAAATAAAAATAGATTTTAAAAAGCCATCGTCTATTTTGAACCGATATTTTTGAAAGACAAATTTCTACCAAATTGACTATATGGGTGAAAAATTTTTAATAAAAATTGATTTTAACTTTCTTAAGTGGAATAATTTTAATCCAATAAAAAATATGAAACGTGAAGTATGACCATATGGACTTAAATTTTCACAAAATATCTATTTAGAATCAGCAGGATTTTTAAGTACATAACTAATTATTTTATTGATTCGATAGAGGTTCCTACAGCTGTGTACATTGGTCCCCATGTGGACTTCTCAGCAATCACAGTGAGCTACTGAACATCTGTCAGGAAGGAAAAAGTATCATGAATTGTAGAAAATAACATGAATTATAAAATGTTCTATAATCTAAAACCTCAATGTTTTATAATATATTTTAAGTTTATTCTCTAGTTCATCTCTCTCTTAATATCTTACCCCCTCCTTTCTAAGAAAAGGGAGACTAATAGACATAGTAATCCCAAAATTCCACCAGCTATTTGCACTAGACATTTCTTCAATTTTCTTGCTTTTCAATTTCCTTGCTTTCTATTTTATCATCCTATTCTCATCTTTGTCTTTCTTAGTGACCAACAGCTGACTCTGGTAGGTGTAGTAGTTTTAGTTTCATGATTAAGGCAGCTAATCAACAGAGGAAATTAAAACTGCACTTTGACATATAAATGTATATATCAAACTTTAATGTCTTTCCAAAGGGGCAGGTGAATTTAAATATGGTGGGAATATGTGGAAAATTATATACGCATATACAGGTTACATATCCCTTACCTGAAATGCTTGAAACCAAAAGTGTTTTGGATTTTGAATTTTTTCACGTTTTGGGATATTTGCATATGCATAATAAGAATACATTCTTAAGAATGGGACCCAGGACTAACACCAAATTCACTTTTGTCCCACATACTACTTAGACACATAGCCTGAATTTAATTTTATAGATTTTTAATAATTTTGTGTACAAAACAATGTTTTGACTACTCTTTGACTGTCACCTGTCGTATGAGGTCAGGTGTGAATTTTTTTTTTTATTTCAGCATTTTATGGGGTACAGATGTTTAGGTTACATATGTTGCCCTTGTCCCCCCTCCCCACCCAAGTCCAAGCTTCAAGTGTGTCCATCCCTTGGATGTTGCACATTGCACTCTTTGTGTATGCATGTACCCGTCCCCTCCTCCCCCTCGCCCCTGCCTAACATCCATTAAATGTTATTCTTATATGTGCACTTATGTGTTCATCAGTTAAAACCAATTTGATGATGAGTACATGTGGTGCTTGTTTTTCCATTCTCGGGATACTTCACTTAGTAGAACATGTTTCAGCTCTATCCAAGAGAATACGAGAGGTGCTATATCACCATTGTTTCTTAAAGCTGAATAGTAAGTACCCCATGGTATACATATACCATATTTTATTAATCCACTCATGTATTGATGGACACTTGGGTCTCACGAAGTTTCACATTTTGGAGTCCTTCAGATTTTGAAGCACTTCAGATTTTGGATTTTCAAATTAGGGATGATCAACCTGTATAGGCATACCTCAGAGATATCGTGGGCTCAGTTACAGACAACCATAATAAAGTGAGTCATGCAATTTGTTTTTGTTTCCCAGTGCAAATAAAAGTTATGTTTATACTGCACTGTAGCCTATTAACTGTATGATAGTATTATGTCTAAACAACAATGAACACACCTTAATTAAAAATACTTTAATGCTAAAAGGTAGTAATAGAAATGTTCATTCCTGTTCAGAAATAGTTATATAATGTCATTAGACAAGGATATTTTTTGATCCATATAGGACTGGAAAGAAGGCTTTTAAGATTATATTATCAGTACTGAGTTTTGTTGTGAAAAACTGATACGTAAATGTCCTTTTGATACGCTGATTTGGCCAGGGATAAAGACTTACACAGGATTTTATATTTTTAACCCTAATATATTCTTAAACTTTATGTCAGTATCTCACCATATAGCTTAGTAAAAGAGCCAAAATAGGTAAGTTTGACAAATATTGCTATAAAACAAACTACAGCATTTCTAAAAAAAGCAAAGATGCTAAAAAGTTCTGGAGTATTTAGATGAGAAGATTATATTCGATTGGTGGGATCAGCATTATTAAGGAGTGTTTTAAAGGGGTACTTCTAAGTAATTTGGTTTTAAGTATCATTTTTGATTAGTTCAATCAATTAAGAATTGAGAGTCAGTATACTTTAGTGGAAAGAGCAAAGACTTCAGAGTTTTGAGGAAACCTTGAGAATTGAAACCCCAGCTTTCCTGGTTTTCTCTTATTTTTAGCAAGTCTTTACCCTTCCAAGCCTAAATTTACTTTATATAAAATGAGGAAAATAATATCTAATGCCCAGAGATGTTTGCACGATTAGATTAGAGCAACTAGCATACGTTTTGCCATGAAATAAATTCCCACTGAGTAGTAACTTTTATTTTAAGATGCACTCTAAACCCCATTGTATGGGATTTTATTTATTAGCCATATACTTTGAAAACATCCATTCTTCCACAGACACTATTATAACCCTCCTGAATTTTCATTGTTTAGATGACATATGCTTGCCATCTTCACTGAACATGTTTTCAAATCAGAGTATGAATGTAAGCATAAAATATCACAAACATGATTCCTTTGAGAAATATATTGATTTAAGGTTATGTTACATTTATATGCTCATGATGTAAGTATTCATAGAAAATGTAAGAAACTATTACAGTATATGTGACTTTGATGCAGTTAACCAATATAATATTATTAAATATATTAGGTGATTGTGTGTTTAACTAAGAAATTAATTAAAAAAGAAGAAGAAATTATTTTAAAATGTAAGAATAAAATTATTTGAAATTAAAGAATGTAGAAATAAATTGTAACATAACTAAAATTGATGTGTTGGATTTTTCAGTACGGTAGTTGTTTTTGAACCATTGGTACTTCTTCTAGTCCTTGTAGGATATTATTATAGGAATATCCTAGATATTTAAAGAAAATAAACTTGTGAAATTGAAGTCAATGTTTCCACTATGTTCATTATATCGTCTTATATTACAATTGGTATTAATTGGTGCTTAATAAATGTTTGTGGAAATCGTGAGTAACTTAAGTCAAATTTGAGGCTTATATTTAACTTTTGGCCTTTATAGTCTACATTTTTTACTCTTGTTCACAGTTCATCTGATTCTGATTCATTATTACATTTTTACCATTTTTTTTAGTATATGCTTTTCATTAATATACCTGAAATCCTATGTGAAATCAGACTAATCACCAAAACAAATAGACTAATCACCAAAAAAAATAAGCTCCCAGGTCAGTGTTTGTTTAGATAAAGCTTGGCTTCTATGTCATCTGTGTTAAATAAGAACATTGCAAAATAAATAATATTTTGTATTTTGTGTGTCTGAGTGTTCTAATAAAGGGACACATTTTCTATGGACACTAGCATTTGTTTGTCACTGATACAAAGGACCAGGGAAATATGTTTTAGTGGCTTGACCAGAACCATTAATAGTAGGCTGTATTATTACCTCTGTGACTACCATTATCCTTTTTGACACACTCAAGGGTAAAGTGTGTGTAGATTTCTCTCAGCTTTTCAGAATCCAAACAGAATATATGAGCAAATAATCCTTTTATGCAATGTAGTGTAGTTTATACACATTTTCTAATTTTCTTTTTTCAAGTCATGTATTTTTCCTTGGTTGCTTCTGAATAGAGGTATTTAAAATAATTTTCTCTTTCTCATCCACTTTATTCTTCCATTTATCTTCCTATCCAGCTTTGAACCATGCAGTGCCTGATTCTCAAAGCAGGAAAAGCACGTGTCCTGTTTGAGTTGTGGCCTTGAAGTCAGGCCACATGAGAAACGGGACAGGCCAACCAACTTCTGTGGAAGGAGACTTGGACTAAGGGAAACTGCTTCAGACAAGGAATCTATCTACGAATCAGTCATCAAGCAGGTATCTGAAAATCTTTCACATAAAGAGACAGTATGTTGTTGGCTGTGTGTAAGATAACATGAATATATGTGTATTATCAAGGTGAAGCATGTTTCAAAACAACTAAGTCTTTGAGTTAGTAATCATTCATTTATTCATTCAACATTCATTCGATCATTTATTCAAAAATATAGTGTCTACTAAATGCCAGTCATTGTTCTAATTAATTCCTGGGGACACCATAGGAACTTAAACCAAACAAACTACCTGCATCAATGAAGCTGTTATCCAGTGGAAGAAGCAGGAAATAAACAAATATAATATCAGAAATGATAAAGTCTGCACAGGAACATAAAACTGGATAAGAAGATAGAGACTGTGACTATTATTTTAGATAGAGTGGTCAGGGAAGTTCACTACTTCTCATATATATCAGAAAAAAAAAAGATCTAAACCTAGTCTTCTTTACTTTCCAATGAAAACTGATACAATTTTTAAGGGATTCTAAAGATTTTTGGGGAACTTGATAGTGTCATCCCCCCTGTTTATGTTTTAGCTTACCGGAGACAATCAGCTCTCCCCATTCAGTTGTGCAGATACTAATAATCTGGTAGAAAATATTTTGTTTCCCAGTGATCCACAGAGCTTGCAATTCAGCATCTGGTTAACAGGGAATATAGCAGAGATAGCATTCCTAGGAGGAGAGAAGTGGAAAGATAAAAGCTACACTTCGGGACAATTCAACAAGGATTTTAAGCCAAGGAAAGAAATCTGGTCTTTCGGAACACCTTAATTTCTTATGTTTTACTGGGCATTTTCTGCCTTTGTTTTTCAGAAACCCTGGTATAAAGCATAAGACACCCCACTCAGTGAAACATACCTGTGGTCCTCTTGGTTTTCCCTGTTTCAGAGATGTGAGGAGAAAGAATATTTTTGCTAGGTCCATCAGGCCAGGATGTGGTTCTATAATGCTAAGCTGGAACTTGGAACCCATATTCCAATAGAGATGTTATTATGAGATGTTATTATGCAAGCTACTTAGGGCTTGTGGTAATATCATTTGTCCACTCTATTATTTATTTTCATATCTTGCCTTTAATCTTGTCATATATATACATACATATATATAATGCATACATAATGTGAATATATTTTATTTATATTCTCTCTGGGTGCCCAAGAATTAAAAAAAATATAGTGAAGACCAACTTGGGAAACAACCTATAACCACCACACAAAATGTTATATGGTAAAATGAGTTCCAGATGCCAAACAAATGACAGCAAAGCACTCAGAGAATTTCACTTGTTTGTTAAGTTGGAAACTGCTTTACACTGGAGCTTCTAAATATAATCTAATAAATGCTATATAAAGAACAATGGAAGAGTTCGAGACCAGCCTCGGCAAGAGCGAGACCCCATCCCTACTAAAAATAGAAAAATTACCCGGGCATCATAGTGCATCCACCTATAGTCCCAGGTACTGGAAAGGCTGAGGCAGGAGGATCACTTGAGCCCAGGAGTTTGAGGTTGCAGTGAGCTATAATGGTGCCACTGCACCCTAACCAGGACAACAGAGTGAGACTTTTTTTCAAAAAAATAAAAATAAAAAAATAAACAGAACAATGGAAGACATAATTACCCAGAAATTTTATACACAGTATCATTCTCTACAGAATGAAGAAAAACCAGAAAATAACTGATTTCCCACATAAAAGTTAAAATGATAGACTATCATATAGTTGCTCCCTTACATTTTTTCCCGTCCAAAATGTCTTTAAAACTGTGGTATCAGGAATGAAACTTCATAAAAAATTTAATATCATGAGTTATTTTGTAGAAAGGAAATTAATTCACATATATTACTAAATAGAAATCCCGAATGGTAAAGCTCTTCCTGGAAAAGGTTATTTGTAATGACCAAATTCGTCACTGTTTGGAATCTTGTAAAGGTCATAATAGAAGGTTTTCACTTGTTTTAAATAAAATTCTATATTTTAAAAATAAATATGCTTTTCTTCCATTTCATAGAAATATCAACACTGTTTGCACTATAATTTACTTTTTGAGCCTCTGACATTTACTCAGCTGACTGTCTTTGGAGAACAATCTCTTGACTGAGAAGCACTCTAGGTTAGAAAACTGTCAATTACAAATTACTGTTTGATGCATTACGAAGTGCAGGGACTCTTCAGATTTAAAGAATTACCTTGTTAAATATTTTTGTGTCTTCTAACTCTAACTTAAATCTAAAACAGAGCTTTTTTTATAAATGCAGAGCAATTTGACTAACAAAGATAATATCAAGGAAAAGGAATTCTTCAATTAAAAGAATAATTGTGCTATCAACCTAGTAGTGGAGTATTGCTAAGTTTATAAAATGTTAAATTAGGTTTGAAATATTTTGAAAGTCTCAGTATTACAGACTTACCTTGTTATCTTGAGGGAAATATATTTTATTCATAAAATGAGTAATTGAAATTTTGACTTAGAATGACACGATTTTTTATATATATAATTTAAGTTAATTGTAGAATTGGCATTATTTTTAATGATGTAAGAAGAATGAATATAAAATATATTAAGGTCCATGTTTTGTATTTATTCTGAACATATTTTAATACATGTGCTACATAAATAAGATATGTTCTCCAAAAGTAAAGTAAATATTTTTAAAGAGTAATTCAAAGTGATATTTAAAAAGAAAAAAAAGAAGCCAATGGGACATAAACTGACTGTCAAATGGTTTTTTTCTTGCAATTGGCAGCATTGTAAATTATGTATTTACAAATATATGGTGTAACACATTAATCTAATTTATGCCGTCAGCATCATGTGTATTTACCAAACTTTTATTTTAGAAACATTTGGTAAACTTATACCTCCAGTACACATTCTTGAAAATATTATACAATTAAAATTGGAATCATAATATTTGCTAAAAAGGAATTTCACCTTTCAGTAAAATTCGGTGTAAGCTCTGGAATGAATGACAGTTTGAGGTTGCTGTGAGCTAGGCTGATGCCATGGCACTTTAGCCTGGACAGAAGAGTGAGACTTTGTCTCAAAAATTAATAAATAAATAAAAACAACATTAATAGTTTTGCAATGAAAAGACAGGTCAAATATTCATACAGCAATCTTCTCCAAAAGAAAGTAAGATTAAATTACTCTTATTATGGCTAAAGGTGAGTTTAAAGGGTTGTTTGGATTTAATCAAATAAAAATTATGTCTTAAGTATGTATCATTTTAAGATTTCCATGTTTTATTTTAAGATAAAATAAAATATTATTCAATTACATTTTATTTTATAGAGCTGATATACATATATGCAGTATATGTATCGATAGAACTGATATATATATATATATATTTGGGGGGATATATGCACATGTATAATTGCACACATACAAACTTACTGTGTTTGTGTACACACAGTGAGTGTTCAGATGATTGTTCCTTTATTTCTTACTTTCCACTATCTAGTCAATTCATTATGAGCATTTTTTACGGACAAAAATTGTTCCACTTCAATTCTATGATATTCCACAAAATATATGATTTGACAAATTGGGGCTGGTTTCCATAATGAGTGCCAAAATTAATTTATACCTTCATTAATGCATTCATTCAAAAATGTCATGTTAGGTGCTGAACTTTGAGTTACAATTTCAAATAAACCAATGGTTCTGTCTTCTAAGAGGTCACAATCTCATTGAGGAAAGCATTAAACAGGTAACTTAAACACAATGTAAGAAATGATATACAAAGAAGGTAAAGTTATGGAGACATATCAGACAGGCAGCTGAGAGATTTATGAGTGGCTTTCAAGAGTATATGACTTGTAAACTAGATTACAAACTTGTAAGCGATTAGCAAAAATTGGCTAAACAAATGGTGGGCACGATGAAGTAGGCGGACCTGGTGTCTAAAAGCAACATTAGGCCGAGCACAGTGCCTCACACCTGCCATCCTAGCACTCTTGAGAGGCCAAGGAGGGTGGATCGTTTGAGCTCAGGAGTTCGAGACCAACGGACCCGAATACCCATCTTTGTGCTCCTGTATCCTTTCATCCAATGCAAGGTGGGGTGTGTGCTTCTCATCCTGGAAGTGCCAAGTCCCCGTGAATGTACTGCTCTCCATGGAGGCAGGGTTATGACAAGAGTGCTCATGGAACGTGCCGTAACCAGTTAGTGGGGCCTGTTAATACCATGCTTGATGAGAAACAGCCCAAAAAATATATCTCAGAGGATAAAATTTCACATTAGAAGTACCTTCACACCAGTCACCCCCCACCCCACCCACCCATAGAAAGACTGGCTCTATAGAATGGTCTGGAGAATGTTCTCTCATATTCGGTGGCATGACTGAGATCCGATTTCTAAATAAACATATGAAAAAGAAAAAAAAAAGAAAAAAAAAGAAAAAAAAAAGCCTGAGCGAGAGCGAGACCCCGTCTCTACTAAAAAAATAGAAAGAAATTAGCTGGACAACTGAAAATACTTAGACAAATTTAGCCAGGCATGGTGGAGCATGCCTATAGTCCCAACTACTTGGGAGGCTGAGGCAGGAGGATTGCTTGAGCCCAGGAGTTTGAGGTTGCTGTGAGCTAGGCTGACGCCATGGCACTCTAGCCTGGACAGAAGAGTGAGACTTTGTCTCAAAAATTAATAAATAAATAAAAACAACATTAATAGTTTTGCAATGAAAAGACAGGTCAAATACAAATAAATATGTTATTGCTTCTCAATTCCCTCATTTCCAAAGTACTCTTTGTTGATAACTAATCACAAAGTCCATAGTTTCCTCTGAAGAGGTTGATGGAGTTTAGACAACAATTTCCAAGTCTAGACTTTAATGATTTTTGCAGACTCCTGCATTCACTTGTTTGTTTCTCTTTGAGCAAATGAGACTTTAAATAGCTCATTTAATGTTTGGCTTCCTAATTCCATTTAAGAAATTCCCAACTACCATAAAATATTAAGATAATTCAGATTATGATTCAAATAACATAAATTCTTAAAATTAAGATTTTGTTTTTTAAAAGGTGATTATATTGTGGTGGCATGGCCAGTTTCAAGTTGAAAATCAGACTTTGTCTTTCTCTAGGCCCAATTCTATGTATTGCACACTGTTTGGGGCACATGATTATCCGCCAGACACCTGCAACGTGTTTCATTGTTACGATCAAAAGTGTGCCTTTTGTCATCTCTCCGTTCTTTCTTGTTATTTCCCTGAACTTTGCTGGCATAGAGGGCATCCTTATTAGAATGCTCATCAAACAGAGGTTTCAGCACTGCCTGTGTTAATAAAATCATCAGGCATTCCTTTACAGGCATGACAGGGAGAGACCACTCATCTATCATGAGTGCTTCATTAAATGCCACAGGGCCAAGAGCTCCAGGAACAATGCCAGATTTAAAAAAATATTAGGGTTTCAGTATCACGGATTTTCCCTCATTTCAAGATCTGTCCAATTTGTGGAGTTACTCGCCTGTGCATTATCACAGCACCCCTTGACACACAGAATACAGACACTTTGATTTGGATTATTTTGTATTTTTGAATGGATAACTCAGAAAAATGTTCTGCTCAGTAACCTGTACTTGCCACCCAAAAATGGACAAAGAGGAAAAAAAAACCTTCAAAGTTCCAGTTAAAATTCCGTCTACAAAAGACTTTGAAAAAGAGTTAACCTTCTTTGTATTATAATTTCAGATTTTAAGCAAATGCTCACATATATTTTTGTAAACCTTATCAACAAAGAGGATTACTGATGACCAATTTCATTAAAATTTATATCTTAAGTTATATCAGGAAACCCATTCAAACATCTATTCATACCCCTAAACAGACAAACCACCTAATAGTAGAGCTACGTGAATCAAGTTGAATAATAAAAATATTATTTAAAAAAATATATAGCAAATTGCTTATGTCTGTTCTTTCCAGAGGTCACGTCTATAACCTTTAAAGCATGTCATTGGTCTGCAATGAATCAAATATTTTCTTCTCCACTCATTGATAGGGAATTGACCATGTTGAACCTGCAGGTGATGTCTACAGTGCCTTCCTCGTCTAGCAAGATCACTCGTCCCTGACACCTGCACATCTCACACTGTTTTAGATGTGCTCCAATAGTAGCATCCCTCTTGCCCTACAGACAAATCCTCAACTTGAGTGTATGCTGATGGAAAGCTGGTGTCTGAGCTCTCATTCTGTTGATAGAGAAGCTGCCACCCTACTCTTGGACAAAAAAGCTTTGTCATTGAAACTGTTAAGATATGTCACAAATATCTACCACTGGTAGACTAGGAAATTTTCCAGGAGGGAAGGTTTTATTTGCCTCTGGAGCCAGCCAGTCATTAGCCTCATAAAGTTATTTTTTTCCTCACCCTCCCTTTGGCCTCTACCCCTAATCCTAAAATTCTTTATCTAGGTTCCAAGATGGAAATCAGACTAATGCTTGTGTTTTAGCCTTTAATCTTTGCACTGTAAGGTTAGGAAGGTGAGATCAGCAAGGTGGCTGGGACCTGATCTTTGAAACCAAAGCTTCCAATAAACAAAACACTCTACCGTGTATCATAAGAATTAAGAGTAGACAAAGAAAGAGAATAGTGGAATACCAATTTTGGTTCACAAAGTTAACATAAAGCTGTAAAACATGGTCACAAATTTAAATTGTATGCATTTAATCACATGCGGTAATAAATACTAATAGTTTTTCATTCCAGTCAATATTTTGTGACTATGGTGTTTAGCTTTCATTTTAGGCAATTTTCAAAATTGAGATTTCTTTTTTTATTATTTCAATTAACAACTAAGTGTTGAGTATCTACAGTTTTTTCTATCTATGGATGATCCACTCCTCACGGATGGGGCTTTGTTGACACAGCTCTAAGCTAAGGGACTGCCACATAACACCAGATAGGTAAGTATTTAACCAATGAATACAGTATACCAGGGACCAGCAGATACTAAATTAATGATGATTTAGTCCTCAAAAAATATATATAGTTTTTCCCCATGGCAGATACATAAATAGATGCTTACATTTATTGTCTGAGACTAAGGTTTGTTGCCAAGTGCTCTGGGGTTCCAAAAGAAACTTGGACATTAGAAATCAGCATCCTGGAAGAGGTAGTATTTGAACTGAATAATATTCAGTTTAATTTCAATTTTTTTTTTTAAATAAGCAGGAATTAGATTAAAAAAAGAAGCTGAACCATGGAATGCAAACAGAATGTGTGAACAGTCAGGAAAGAAAACAACACAAAACATTTGGAAATGGTGCACAGTTGTAGACAGCTGGAGAAAGAAGCTGTGTGTATTTATGTAAATGGTTTGACTAATGCTAGAGTAATAAGCAGGTCTGATCTAGATCACAAAGAAATGTCATTTTTAATTGAAGAAATTGGACTTCTTTCTGAATGCTAGGGAGAAATCAAAAAACTTTAACAAAGGAAAAGACATGAGCCAATTGGCACTTAGAAAGCCACTCCAGTTACAGGTAGGAGCAGAGCTTTGATATGAATAGACAGGAGCGAGCAAGATCAGTCAGAAGATTAAATGTAACTTTATAATTACATAAGGAGTAATGTGCTTTTTGCTTATTATTCATTTTAATTGTTTAATATAATTTCATTGATGTTTGTATTAAAATATTTATTTCAAAATCAGCGTGACAGTATTTTAAGGATTTTCTGTAACCCCATCCTGTGATAATAAGTTTCTTTTTAATTAGTGGAATTGACACAATTTTTTTTTAATAAAAAAGCAATGTTATATTTTCAAATTTTAATTAGAAGTGGTGATTAATAGAGTGCACAGTTTGGGTATTAGCTAGCCGGGACTAGATAAAATTTATAACCTTAACCTGAGCCTTGCCATACTTTTGAATTTTCTTCTGAAGCAAATGTAAACAGTGTCTCTTTCAAATTTCTCCCGTCAGTGACTTTAATTAGTGATTAGTGGTTATTGCTTGTGTTTTCTGTATCTCCTCTATTAATGAAAGGTCACAAACTAATGATTACTTTAAAATGCACTAAAATGAATCATCCTTCAAAAATAACTTTTTGTTACTGTTCTATGCATGCTGCTCTCAAAAACAAGATGAGGGGTAAGCTGGGATAATGAATAATGTTATATTGAGTTTTTATAACTATTTTTCTTTCTAGGAAGTGGGGAAAATATATTCACCAAAACCCCACTCCAAAAGTATGATAGCATTAGCTTTTCCATTCCAAAAACTTAGGGTTTAATATAATGTAAAATGTAAATGATTAATCAATTCAGGTCAGTCTAAAAGGGACAACAAAGTGACATTTCAATTTAAACAGAAACTACTATAGCCAACCTTAATCAGATGTTCTAATAAATGAATTGAGGAACAATATTGCATATTTCTTAATCTAGAAGAAAACCAACTGCCATGACTCTTGTTCAAATGCCACACAAAACAATATGAAAATAATCATGAACTGAATTGAATATAAATGTGTTATTCTAAAGTGCAGATTCTACTCTATTTTTGTTTTCTTTCAAATATGTAATCATTCAAAAATGTGTATTATTTAATGCAAACTAATGATTATTTATAAAACTCTTACTATGGGTAAAGTGTTATGTTTTGTTAAGTGACATAGATTGAAAGAGAAATTCATCATGTATTCAGTCATTCATTCAGCAAACAATTATTGATCTACAGTTATTCATAAATTCTGTAGTAGATCGGGGATTTATTTCTAAGAAAAGAAAGACCTTGTAACTGACCTTAGGAAGGAACAGAGACATTAATCAAATAATGTCATTAACAAGGACAAATCGACAAGTTTGCTAAGTGGTATGAAGGAGAGATATACCATACATATGTGAGGGCATATTCTAATCAGAAAGGTCAGGGCAATCCTCCTTGAGGAAGGTAAACTTTTCTTGAGGAAGTTGACATCTGAAGGATGAATTGGACTTAACAAGTTAAAGGGGGAAAGGGGGAGCAGCTAAGATAAAGGAAACAGCAAGTATAAATTCACTGTATAGGGTAAATAGGAATCGTATGACTACTATGAATCAAAAAGAGACCTAGGTGACTAGAGTTGAGAAAACCTGGAGTGGGAAGATTCCAATAGGAACTTCTTGAAAAATTTTAAGCAAGAGTGGGAGAATTTAGAGGAGAGGGCTTTTAAGAGACAATATCAAATTCTTATTTTGAAAATATCTCTCTGGTTGTCTCATGCAAAATAGATCAGAAAAAACTCAGAGTAGCAGGTCTACTGCCAAGGAAAAATGTGAGGTAGAGATGAACACAGGTGTTGACTGATCTGTGGGTATGACTGAGACTGCCTAGGAAGATAATGTGAAGTGAGAGAGGAGAAAGCTTTGGGTTGAGTCTTGAGGAACTCTAAATTTATTGCTTATGTAGAGAAGGTGAGCCTACAAAAGACAAAAGAAAGGAATAGTCAGAGGTTTGGGAGAAAACTAGGAGAAAGACATGTCAAGAAAATGCAGAGAAAGAAAATCTTTAAGAAGATGGTGGTCAACAGTGTTGAATGCTACAGAGATTTGAAATAAAGTAAGTATTTTAAAAATACCCATTAGCTTCATCAACATGAAGTCATTGGCAACATTGCTAAAAATTATTTTGTGGAATTCTGATGCTAGAAACCATATTAGCATGGGTCAAACCATAAATAAGAACAAAGGTAATTGAAATTGTGGTAAAGGCTGCTATCTAATTATCTGTTAAGGGAAGATGGGAAATGAGCCTATAAGTGGAGAGGAATGAAAGGGAGAATAAAGTTTGCATTTGGGTTTGTTTTTGATTTTTGTTTGTTTAATTAAATACATTTGACTATGTGTTTAGGATCTCTGGAAAAATGAGAAAAAGTGGTATATATAAGAGAAAGAAAGTATGAGACTGTCAGAAAGGGATAAAGAACCTATGAGTACAGAAATGGATGGGATCCATAAACAGGCAGGGATATTATCATGAGACAGAATCATGGAGAACACCGTCACTAGTAGAATGGTCTATGTGGATAGGCATCCATATTGGAGGCCCAATCTGGTGGCTTCTACCTTTTTTTTTTTTTAATAGAGTAGAAGATAAATCACAAAAAAGATGGATTGTTGATTTGTTCAAGGTTAGGATTGAAATAATGAAAGCTCTAGGAGGCATGAATAATATCAAGAGTGCCATGAAGTCCAACTAGTGGAGAGAATATACAGTTGAAAATATTGAGAGAAAGTAGAACAGTCAGTAAAAGGAACGAAGGCAGTGATCACATTGCAAAATAGTTGTAACGAGAGTACTTGAATAAGTACTCTGAAAGGAGAGGGATAACAAAGAGCCTGTAGTTTATAAACAAATAAAAATGTCCGAAGAAAAAAGGCAATACCTCCAGAGTTCTAAGAAGGGAAAAATGTTTGCAAAAGAAGTCAATGTAGATCTTATGGAGTTGAACGATTGGACATGTAGTACTTTAATTGGTGGCAAAGATGCTTCGGGTAGGAGTTAGATTGTGCTGTTGGAGATTAAGAGAATTGCAGTTAAGATAAACTCAGGAATAAACAAACAATGACAGACTTTTCTATAGCATGATGACCAGTTTAGCAGAAGCAGAGGGCACATGAAAGGCTCGGTAAGATCAAGCTTGGAAAGGTAGTTTGGGATGCAGGTTGGGTAGGGCTTTCAAGAAAGCTAGGAAGTAAATGTAAATACCTATTTAATTTTAAAAGCTTCCATAGTAAAAAGCAAAGTCAACAGATTTCTAAAGAATATCTGAATAACAAGTATATTAAAAAATAGAATGTATTTGGCCAGATATTTTCTGAATTAAAAAAGACCAACTGTGGGTCTGCCAATGAAATAATGATCTAGTGCCACAATAAAAATATCAACACAGCTACACTTTGCTTCATTAAACACTGATTACCATTGACAAGTGAACCAAAATATTGTCCTTTTCCAAACGGCATGTTGTATAAATTTCTGAAGCAAAAATCAGAAATTTGATCTTTAATGCAAAATTAGATATATAAGAGGCATCTGCTAATTTTAATAAGTTTTGTCACAAGGGCCCAAAGAAGGGGCTGTTTTTAAAATAGAAAACTGAACTTTTCAAAGTAAATTTGCCACGGACATTATCAAAGTCTTTGATGGAATTGATGATTTCATTTCTCTTTTTCACATCCAGAGGATATTGGAAATGCAGAAATGGTAAAGAGGTTGGCAGTAATTCCAAGGTCTTCCAGATTTTGTCCTTAATCTGGATATAAAAAGAGAAAAAGAAATTCAAGCTACAAGTTAAATCAGGAAACTTTACTACTTTTGTTTTCCCTGGCAAAATGCTTCTGGGAAAAGAAATTGAAACCAAGATTAAAATGAGTCTTTCATAATCCAGAATTGACCATTTGTGACAGGTTACAGAAGATAAAATTGCAGAGCAAATTTAAATCATGTTTTTTCCCCTATGTACCCAGAAAATGTCATTTTATTTCAGGCAAGTTTGGGAAGAGATTGAAGGTCATTCTTATGCTCCTATCATATGATAATGGAAGATGGATCTATCTACATTCCATTCTCTTTCATCTGAAATAATTTCCCTTTAAATAGGCATTTAAACATGACCATGCTGTAGTATCTTTACAATGAAATTTGTAGAAACAAATTTGAAATAATGTATTATTTATGAAGATATAACATTATACACTACAATGTAGAAACTTAACTGTTGTAAAATTTTTAGAATCCATGATCAAATTTATCTTTGAATTTTCTTTGAATAAAATATCCACTTTATAAATTAAAATACATAAAAACTATTTAAAATGTCAAATTTACTCAAGAGGAGAGACTTCTTTCTCTCCACTTAGAATTATCATTTCTTATAAACAGAAAATGTGCTCAATTCACATGATCCTGTACATGTACTGAATTAGTTTGAAGTAACTTAAATTAGCAATTCTTTATTAACCATTGGCTTTCATTACAGTAGATATATGAAAAGACATCAACTCTTTAAAATCTATTTTTGAAATGTAATTTAAATCTCTTAAACATACTCTAGAGTTTACCAATTTTATGAATTAATTTTTGCTTTACTTTCAAATTAAATTGTTTGATTCCATTTTGCTATATCCTACAGTCAGAAAATTTTTATTCACTAAAATTTTTAAAATTCTGCAATTCTTTTGAAATTGTGTATAAAACAACAGCTTTGAAATTATCATTCCAGATAAAGTAACATCCAGTGACAATCTTAATTTAGTAAATATACAAACAAAGCCAATTCACAAAATGCTTGAAATTAATTTATTACTTTGAACAACACACAAATTTAATATTTTGAAAATCAAAGGTGGAGTTTAGAGAAGGAAGCCATTTAGATGTAAATACAAGCTTGACTCTGATGCCTCCAGAGTGCATAATGGACTGCTTATATGCAGTCCATTATGCAAAGCCAAGGAAGCTCCGAAAACCACACAACTGACATTGGCCTAGGTAACTGAAACAGTACATAATCTTGACAAAGAATTCTATTGCCCTGAGTTGCCTGCAGAAAAATTGGAAAGTTGTCTTATTTTACAGCTCCACAAAACCTTTCAAACATATTCTCATGTTGACCAGTTATCTCTGATATTTTTGGGAAGAAAAACTATAAAATCTCATTAACAATTTCACAAATATATAAATATTCAGAAAATGATTAACAATCTGAACTCATTTACCCACTGGGAATGTTTATGTTTGAATAGACCAATCAAAGAATTATGTTCACATCTTCAACATATGGAAGTTCCTGTCAGAATAAAGCAATTACTATACTACATTTTTCAAAAGCCTGCTTTGGGCTATAAAAATAGCATTAGTTGGTGGAGAAAATGGCATTAAAAAACAAACATACTGAGATTCCTTTGAAAATTTACTTAATTTAAAACAAAATGTTGAAAGAAATTATCTACTTTGCATTTTATATATTCTGAAAAAAATCAGTCATTTAAAATGTCAGGAACATAAGATCTTACTTTAAAATATATGTCAATTATTTTCTACTTTTTATTTCTTTTCTTGGCTTCTAGAAATGAATTGCTTGATAAAAACCTAGTACTAATTTGATTGCCACAGAAGACCTTTTCTGATTAGCAAAAGGTAGTTGGAGCAGGGAAAAGACTTGCCTCAGAAGATTATGGAAGAGACATTTCTGTACATAACACTGAGAGGTTAAGATCATAAAGACACACACGAATTGTGATCAAATACTTATACACAGCACAGGCTTTATATCATCTCATATATATCACATAAATATTCTTAAAACATCTTAGAAGAAAATGTACATACACACATTTATTGCATTGTACAATGTGAGATGTCGATAATGTTATCGATTAAAATATATACTTATCCTGTACTATCATTAGGATTTGGTACTTTTCAACACATAATCTTACTTCATCAGCTAGAGAACTAACTCAAGAAAGTCTCATAGAATTCTTGTTTATTATAGAGATTGATATAGAGATATTAGAGGGGTGCATTTCCAATTATTGGGGAAAAGAAATTGCCTATTGGTTATTTTGCTATGTAATGTCACTTCTAAAGAGTGCTGCTGAGAAGTTAAGATGGAGATGACAAAAAGTCCTTTAAACTTGAAACATGGAGATTGTTGATAACTTTGTGCAAATTATTAGGTGGTGTGGTGGCTTGGGAGCAAAAGTGGTGAGATTTATTGAGAGAGTGATAGTGGAAGGTGTTAAAGAAGGATTTTTATTTTCATTTGGGAGATGTTACCATGCTTTTATACTGAGTTGGAATGCTCTAATGGAGATGAACATATTAATGACTTTAGACATTGAGGTTATATTTGAAGAATGGAAGCCTCTTTGAAGGACAATGTGGGAGGGATAGGTCTAGACCACAAGCGAAGGAGATGAAATACCAGAAGACATGAAAATTGGGAAAGATATTTTACATTTGATGGTTTCTGTTTTCCAAATGTTGTATAAAGTGGTGACATTAGCTTTGAATGAAAGAAGGGTACAGGAATTTGAGGAATGAGGGTAGGTAATTGTTTCCTGCTTTCATAACTACCTACCAAAGAGGAAAATGTGCCATTGCTGAAAATATACCATGGTCCCTTCCTACCTCTCCAACCTCAACTTACATTAATCTTTTCCAGAGCCACCAAGCTCCAGCAGTACTCATTTTCTTTCAGTACTTTCTTTCTGTCTTTAGAAAGGACACTTTTTTCCCCAATTCAAGGTTTTAGAAAACTGATCTTTATCCACAAAATTCTTCTCTATTCAACCTTCACAATTCAAATCTCAGCAAAAATATTTCCCCATCAGGGAGGCATTATAGAGTGTTTATATCGTCCTGCTCCCAGGACTTTCAGTATCATTACTCTAATTCAGTATTTTTATGATATTATGTTGACAGATAACAAGTACTTAATAAATGTTTGTTCAATAAATAAATAGCATTTACAACTACCTAATATTTCCCTTATCCTTATTTCTTTACTCAATTTTTGTCTTCTCTTCTCTCCAGAACCCAGTGAAAAATAAGCTACATAAAAGCAAGATCTGTTTTGGATTTTTCACTTATAATTCTAGCTCTCAGAACAGCTCTTGGCACATAGAAGGTTATCAATGAATATCTGCTGGATAAATGAATAAAACATGGAATAATATCAGTCTATTTAACAATAATTTTGTTAAATTTAAAATGATACCAGTCAACTTTAAATGATTGTGTGATTTTCTCCAAGAAGATGTAGTTTATCAGATGCATGAATTATCCAGGTTGGAATATTGACCAGTGAGTGAGACCAAGGGAGGGAGTCAAGTTCACGGTGTTCGTGAAAGAGTGATTGCATTGCTTAGGCCATGGAAGATCAAGGCAGAACGGCCTAGTAGAAAGTGAAAAACAAGTATGATTAATGACTTAGTAAAAATAATGCAATCAAAAATTTTTATTGCTAAAGGTAATTAAACAGATGAGATAAAAGAATAGAAAAACATGATTAGAGAGGAAAATATTTGACATAGAAAACTCAGAAGTTGCACAGTTTTTCGTAATGACAAGGTCTGAATATAGCTTGCATAAAGGAAGTGAATGACTGAAAATAAGTGAAAAAAATGTTCATTGGTGGTAAAGAAGTAAAGGAACCAAGAGTATAGGAATTTAGATGTTTCACTTATGTAGATACTGAACTCAAGAGAATGGAGACAGGAGTAAGGATGCAGGGAAAGATTATAATTTATAAACTGAACTCTTCAGTTAATGAGAATAATGACTAAGAGATCAGGATATTGAGAACAGAGAAGAGGGTAGTAGGTGACTGAATTTGATGATATGAGCTTCAAAAGAATAAGAATTTTCTGTTATTATCTTGATTTTTATGTCTGTAAATTTTGTAAAATGGGATAAAATAATTTGGAAGTTGCAGCTGTGGGCAATGCAGACAAATTGCTTGTCTCTCTGACTTGAAATAAAACAAAAGAACCTCCACAGAAAGGACAGCAGTAGAAATGGCAAGAGGAGCCAGTTGAAGAGAATGTTCAAGAGGAGATGGTGGAGGTAAGTTTGCTGCGGTACATCGTAGCACATAGCCATCGTAGTTTGGATAAGGGTTATCCCCTTATCACACGTTTTTGGGGGAAGCGAAATTAATTTGTTTTGATAATGAAAGCATTGAACACAAAACAAATTCAATGCCTATCAGTAGTGCCCTCAAATCTAGAAATTACAAGTCATCAATGGGGAACAAATTGACATTGCTGAGTCAAAAGTTGATTGCTTTGTTTTTGTTTGCTACCTATCTATACCCCACTCAGCACAGAGAATGTTAATGTTAAGCACAAAGTCAGGCCTCAGTAAGCATTTGTTCAGTAAATAAATATGATTTACCATTATTTGCTATTCCTTGATTACTTATTCCTTTACTTGGTAATACCACTGTTGGGGGAAATCACATTTTCCCAGCTAGTTCCAAATATCATTTTTCAGCCATTTTCATATGCCAATAACTCCCTTTTATATAACAGATGCTGTTTTGCTTTTTGATATCTGTGTCTAATTTTACTAAAATTGCTATTCATCATTAGTTCTAGAAGCCCCATGGCATCTTGTGACATTTGGAGATCAATTGCTACTAGAATCAATTATGAAAAGCTTTGGTTAATGGACCTATAATTGGTATTGGTATTTTCTACTTTTATAACTTATGTAGAACATCCAGAACATTGTTTTCAATCACAATACGTACAATATATAGAAAAGTCTAGATCTATTCTCAGAAAACTGTTCAAATGTCTCTCTTTTAAAAGAATATGTTTTATTAATGTCTTGAAAATTTGAAAATTGAGAATTATTTACTTCTTAGTACAAGTGGGAAAAATTCTACTGAGCTCTTATACACACACACACACACACACACACACACACACACACACACGTTTTTCTTATCATTAAAATAAGCTCCAAAAATGACAGTCTATATTATTATTTGACACTTTTCTGTGTGTATCTGAGAAAAACAGCATAGTGCACTTTTGGGTTCACAGAATGATTCTCTCAATTACATTCGTTGTACACGGGTAGATTACATTCAAAGTATAATTGTTCATGGGCCTTGTTATGGTATGAAATCCTTATTTCTGTTAAGAATTGAATGTTTTTTTATATATTTAATAAGTATTCACATTTACTAGATACAAACTTTCTGTTGCATAATTTAGAAAGAATAGGGTATAATAGAAAACAGAAATAGCAAGGTTTGAATATTGGCTACGATATTTCATTCTTTTATCAAATAGTTTTGACTGCCAGGCACTCCCCAAAAAGTATTAATGACACAATGTAGGAAAATGGAGATAAAGTTTCTTCCTTTGAGAAATTTATAGTATATTAAGGGATATAAGCAAATAGAAAAATAATCCTATTGTTATGTAATAAAGAAAATGGGCTCATGGGCTCAGCACAAGTTGCCCAGTTATATTTTAATTTCACATTAACAGCAATTTTTTAGTATAAGTGTATCTCAAATGTATGGGAAATATACTAAATACGCTAAATCAGGCAATCCTAGCACATGTAGAAAATGGATACAAGCTAAACTTTCTAAATAAGGAAGCTTTCACCAAGAACATAATGTCTAGTTGGAGAAGAAGTTAGCCAACTGATTAATGCGGATTGTAGGTACATAAAGTAGTACATGCAAAGACCATGCTATGGTCTAAATGTTTGCATACCCCCCCTCCCCAAATTCATATGTAGAAATCCTAACCTCCAAGGCGATGGATGATATTAAGAGGTGATGTCTTTGGGAGATGACTAAGTTATGAGGGTAAAGCCCTCCTTATATAAGAAACCCGAGAGAGAACCCTCACCCCTTCCACCATGTGAGGACACAGGGGTAAAGTTATATTTATGAATCGGAAAGTGGGCCCTCACCAGACACCAAATCTGTCAGTAACTTGATCTTGAACTTCACAGTCTCCAGAACTGTGAGAAATAAATTTCTGTGGTTTATAACTACTGCTTAGTTTGTGGTGGTTTGTTATAGCAGCCCAAATGAACTACGACAGATCAGGAGATTGTGGCTTTAGCAATGGATAGAGGGTATTGTTAATTCATAGATAAATGCTTCTCAAAGTGTGGTTCCAGGTGACCTACATCAAAATCATCATGGGTTTCTGTTAAAATTCCTGGACCACAGCCATAACTACTAAATCTAACTATATTACAAGCACCCAGATGGCTCTTCCACACATTGATGTTTGATAATTCTTGATAGAGATGATGGATGAAGGGGTGTACCTGGATAGTATCACTCAGGGACAATATAGTGTGACAAGCATATATAGTCCAGATAATGAGGAATACTACCAAAAGAAATTGAGTCCATAGGGAAAATTGGAAAGAGCAGCCAGAGAAATCTCAAAAAATAACAGACGAGGATGGTATCAGGGAAACCAAGGTTATAGAGTTTCAGATTTAAGATTTATGTGTTTCAAATTAAGCTTATAGAATATGTTGTATTGAATATTTGCATATTTACCTAGGTTCTAGCCTGCATGATTCAGAGACTTGCTGTTTCACCTCTAAGTCTCTAGTACCTGGCATGTAAGACATTCTCCTCAATTTTTGGTTTCATGAATGAGTGTAAATATTTAAGCCTTGGTAATGACAAACTGTGCTGTTTGCCATAAATAATATTCTCCAGATGAATTTTTTTCTGAAGGAGAAGATACATTTTAATAATAATTTTGTAAAATTTTCTGTTAAATATCTGATGTGAATGTTGTTTTCAATGTTACATTTTGTTCACATATAAGTATTATCCAAGAAAAAATGATTATTTTATATATACATATTTGGACTTAGATTCTCACAGCATTTGGACTGGCCAAAATTGTCTAGTATTTTCACTTAAATGGAACTATCTCTTTAGCTATTATTCAATAAAATAAGAAATTATTTAATAAGATGCTAATACTACTCTTTTACAATGATTTATCACCACTCTTTGATTTCTTTTGTGTTATAAATCTCCACATGGAAGATAAGTGTAGCAGCATTTCAGGTATGTGTTAGATGAGTTGGCATATATAACCCAAGGCTCTATATTTTAAAACATTTTTACTAGGATTCAATTTTTAAAGGATAAAAAGAAGATGAAAGTAAAAGGCCTAAAATGGCTCTACATATTATATCTCTGTCAGTATATTAATGTACCTAGCTTTTCAGCATCCTCCATTTCAATTTTGATTTGTCACTAAGGCTGTTTAATTCACCACTTCCATTTTAAAATTCCCTCATGTCTTTCCATTGCCCAGTGAAAGTTTAATTTGTATTTATCTTCATTATTTAGCACACAAAATTTTACCATACAACAATGACGCAAGTATAAGCAGGCTATAAAATTATGGCAATAAATATTCTAGATATCACAAGAACAGACCTCCTGTGCTGAGAAGAAATATTCGTGTAAATGAAACTTTCTCTATATTAATAAATAGTATTTCAGTCAAAAGAAATGACTTCCCCTCCTCAGGTGAAAAGTCTGAATCTGCATTTAAATGGACAGATGAATTCTAATTCAGATTTCACCTACAGAAATCAACAAAAAGGGAATCAGGTTTAGGCTGAAAAGTTGTTTTTAAAGTTATATTGAATTATACATACCTGAATTTTTAGATCTAATCAAATGCATAAGATTAATTTTCTTAATGAAATTCCTAGTTCATCTCTAATTTAGTCTTAGAAATTCCCAAGAATAAAATAGTTAAAAATATTTATTCTAATCTCATTTTTATAAGTTTTAGATTTCAGCATACAAAGAAGAACACTGTGTCTTTTGAAAACCTTATATATCAATCTTGATTTCATGCATAATTTTTCAAAAGACTTACAATGGAAAAACTTTCTAGATCCTTGTAAAATAATAATGAAAAAACTCACATGAAGAGTCTCATACAATAAGGTGACATTTCTGTTTATGCTATCGATGTGTTTGCTTTAAATTCAAACCAGCTGTCAATCAATTTAGAAATTATCCCTAACTCATAAAATTTCTACAAGTATGCATGCTCTGGGAGAGTTGGGCTACTGTCTATTTATCTTTTATTTATTTATTTATTCATTCATTTATTCATTTCAATAGATACAAGGAGTACAAATTTTTTTTGTTACATTTATGAATTGTATGGTGGTGAAGTCAGGGCTTTTAGTATACTCATCATGCAAATAGTGAACGTTTTGCCCAATTGGTAATTTTTCATCCCTCATTACCCTCCCCACCTCCCCTGCTTGAGTCTCCACTCAGTATGACCAGGTGTACCCATTGGTTAGTTCTCACTTATAAGTGAGAACATATGATGTTTGTTTTTCCATTCCTGAAATACTTGTGATAATGGCTCCCATTTCATCCATATAGCTGCAAAAGTCATTACTTCATAGTTCTCCATGGTGTGCGTGCGTGTGTGTGTGTGTGTCTGTGTGTATACATACCACATTTTGTTTATCCACTCCTCAGTTGATGAGCACTTAGATTGGTTCCATACCTTTACAATTATGAATTGTGTTGCAATAAACATATGAGTACAGGTGTCTTTTTTAAATAATGACTTTTTTGCCTTTGGGTAGATGCTCAATAGTGGGATTGCTGGATTGAATGTATGTCTCCTTTTTGTTCTTTGAGGAATCTCCATACTGTTTTCCATAGAGGTAGTACTCATTTACATTCCTATCAACAGTGTATAAGCATTCCCTTTTTACCACATCCATACCAACATCTATTGTTTTTTGATTTTTTGATAATGGCCATTGTAATAGGGGTAAGGTGGTATCACACTGTGGTTTTAATTTGTATTTCCCTGATAATTAGTGATGTTGAGCATATTTTCATATATTTCTTGGCCATTTGCATATCTTCTTTTGAAAAATGACTGTCCATATATTTTACCTGTCTTTTAATGTTTTTTTCTTGCTAATTTATTGGAATTCCTTATAGATTCTAGATATTAGTTTTTTGTCAGATAGTTTGTGAATATTTTCTCACACTCTGTAGGTTGTCTATTTACTCTGTTGATTATTATTGGTTACTTCTTTAGCTATGCAGAAACTTTTCAGTTTAAATAAATCCCATTCATTTATTTTTGTTTTTGTGTAATTGTTTTTGGAGACTTAGTCATACATTCCTTGCCTAGGCCAATGTCCAGAAGAGTTTTTCCTGGGTTTTCTTACAGAATTTTTATGGTGCCAGGTCTTATTTTTAACTCTTTAATCTATATTGTGTTAATTTTCATATATGGTGAGGGATAGAGATCCTGTTTCATTCTTCTACATGTGGTTATCCCATTTTTCCAGCACCAATGATTGAATGGGCATCTTTTCTCCAGTGTATGGTTTTGCTTTCTTTTTCAAAGATCAGTTGGTTGTAGGTATATGGTTTTATTTCTGCTTCTCTATTCTATTTCATTTATCAGTTCTATGCTGTTTTGATTACTATAGCCTTGTAGTACAATTTGAAGTTGGGTAATGTGATGCCTCCAGATTTGTTCGTTTGGCTTAGGATTGTTTTTACTATTTGGGTTCTCTTTTGATTTCATATGAAATTTGGGATTTTTTTTCTAATTCTGTGAAAAATGATATTCGATATTTTTATGGTAATTGCAGTGAATCTGTAAATCACTTTGGGGAGTATGGACATTTTAACAATATCAATTTTTCCAATCCATGAACATGGGATGTATTTTCATTCATTTGTTTCATCTGCGATTTCTTTCATTAGTGTTTTGTAGCTCTCCTTGTAGAGATCATTCACCTCCTTGGTTAAGTATATTCCTAGGTATATATATTTTTTGCAGCTATTGTAAATGATGTTGAGTTCTTGATTTGATTCTCAGCTTGGCTGTTTTTAGCATGTAGACATGTTACTGATTTGTGTACATTTAATTTATAACTTGAGACTCCACTGAATTCACTTATCAATTCTAAGAGTCTTTTGGAGAAGTCTTTAGGGTTCTCTAAATATAAAATCGTATCATTGGCAAACAGGGATACTTTGACCTTCTCTTTTCATATTTGGATAGCCTTTATTTCTTTCTCTTGCATGATTGCTTCAGCTAGGACTTCTAGTACTATGTTAAATAGAAGTGGTGAAAGTGGATATTCTCATCTGGTTCCAGTTCTCAGGGGGAATGCTTTCAACTTTTCCCCATGCAGTATGATGTTGGCTGTGGGTATATCATCTATGACTTTTATTATTTTGAGATATATTCCTTCTGTGCCTGATTTTTTGAGGGTTTTTATCATGAAGGAGTGCTGGATTTTATCGAATGCTATTTCTGCATCTGTTGGGATGATCATGTGATTTTTGCTTTTAATTTCTGTTTATGTGGTGCATCACATTTATTTATTTACCTATGTTGACTCACTCTTGCATCCTGGGATCATGTCTCTAGTCAACCATTTTTCCTGGGACCTGTCTATCTTTTTTACCACCTTAGTTCTTGAGCCCCAAAGAGAATTTGGCGTATCATAAGTATTCTATGTGATTGGATAAATGAATCAATTAAGTTTCTCAGAATTTTTACAGAAAATTTTCCAGATAATCTAGCTTGGAATTTCCTCAGAGTACAATTTTTTTTAATTAAGATTGACTCTAGTAACTCACAATGTATCATAATTCAAAAGTAGAATGGGCCTTTAAAAAAAATAGTTGGTTGACTATGTGCCTGTCTCCCACAGGTGAATTGGAAGTGCCTTCATAGCAAGGGTTACATTTTTTAAACTCCATATTCTCTATTTCTAGTACAAAGTGATGAACACGTAGGATAGTGCTAAGTATTTCCTGATTGAATAACATTTGACATTAGTGACTGCCTCTTCTGAGGTCTCACCTTTACAACAATATATATAATTATGCTTTTGCAATCTTTGAATATGCTCTTTCCTCTCTCTGGAATGTATGCCCCTCTGTTCTTCACTTGTTTTATTCCTAATCAAGCCATCTCAACCCTGCATCTTTGGCAGAGACAATCTTAAATGTTATTCTCCACTTTCATTGTGTAGACCTGTTGTTAGGAAGAGAATGTCCATCTAGTTTCTATATTTCCTAACCTTGCTTGCTTCTGTGAGGCACTGTCACTTGTTCACAACTATGGAATAGGAGCAGAGTGATATGTCTCAGAGAAAGTAATTATAAGTGGGTGTCTTCCCCACTTTTTCTTTCGTATCTGTAGGCTGGATTCAGAGGATCTGGACTCAGGAAATTGCTGGGCCATGGATAAAATTAGCCTGGATTTCATCTGGATATGATCCTCCGACAAATCAGAAAATACTACTTATATTTTATGTGCTCAAGAAAAAAATGTTTATTGCATAAAGTTATTATACATTTTGTTGTTGTTGTTATAACAATTAGTATTACCTTAAGTAATACACTTCCTATCTTAGGAAAGTTTCCTCAGTTCCTCCTATCAAAGGAGATTTAACTATGAAACAAGCAGATCCCTGACTAGAGTGTTAATCTACAAGGATAACACTTGTGAATCACTAGGATCACATCGATTGGATGGAAATTTCCTCTCTGGAAGAGTACTATACGGGTGTGAAGTGGACGTTTTTTTACGCTGCTTTGTGTGGGAACAGATAGAGACCACAGACAGTGTTCTTAAAGTAGCTTGTAAGAATGATTAGTATGATTAATTGCATTTTTTTCTGTTTTATTGGGGAATACAAGTTTGGAGTCATAACCAAATTGCTTAATGCAATACATAAAAATTATGCTGCCCTGAGCAGTCCTTCCCAAACTGACCCTGTGTAGCACTCAGTCTCAATGCAGATTACATACCAAATAAATATTCTACCATTATGTTTGAAGTAGTGCCAAATTTTTGCCCTGTCATGTCAAAGCGTTTATTTTTCTAAATTTTACCTTAGTTCTGGTATTCTGTATACTACATCTATTAAAATATCATTATATGTACACATAAGTACATTTTCTGTGTAAAAACTAAATCTATAATCAGCATATAGTATATTTTCTGGAACACAATAGGTTCTGAAATATTTTTTCATTGATTAATGAAACTGTGGGGATCATCTGTTCTACTATTGTTAAGGTATCTATACTCTTGTGATTGTATGGTCTCCTGGCCTATATTGTGCCAATTATTCCAATGGCCATCATTTTACATACCTTAAAAGGCCTTATATAAGTATCAAAATTATTTTTTATACTAATTTAGAGCACATAGTCTTCTGCAGCCCAGAGAGTAATTATGGTTCATTTTAGTATCATCATGATAGGAACTCTGATGTATCGTTTTCTAAGAGCTAATCCCTTAGTAGTTACACAATACATGTATCTTCATAAACAAAAGCACATAAATTATTTTATCACTGTTTTTAAGGTATAATAATTTAAGGAAGAGTTTCCAGGCATGCTGAATTTAACCGTATTCTCCAATTTAGGCATGGTGATTTGAATAGTAAGTGCCTAATAATTGCCAAGCATTATTCCAGGGGCTGTTTAACACATTACCTGGAATCAAGTTTCAAAGAAGTAAAGCAGCATCACGAAGGTCAAGATCACAATTAAAACACATGTCTATTTGACTTCAAAATTATTGCTTTTCTCACAACCCAGTGCTGCCTTTCCTTGGAGCCAGTGTTCAATTTTAGACCAAGTTGATTTAAGCTAACAAAGATATGAACTTTCTTGTTCTGAGAGCCAAAAGTATTGGTCCAGTTTGATTGTAATTAAGAGATAAATCTAACCAAACATACCTAAGGAAAAAAAAAGAATAAAATAAAATGAAATAACCAATATGAGTACAGTAGTGGATTGCACCAATACTGCCAGTGCCTAAAACATTGTCCTATTGGGATTAGGCAAAGAGAGCCGAGTGTACTGTGTAATCTATTGTTGAATTTTAATGATATCTCATCCTAAATCACCGACTTGACTTATCACTTTCACACTCTAGATTTTATGGTTCTCACATACAATTTAAAACCAATGGCCTGTGTAGTGTTGATTAGCATTCAGTTAATCATACAGCTACTAACCAACACCCACCCTGACAGATAGGGGTGGAGAAGATCCAGGTCGCTTTCTCTGTAGGTAGTAACCCAGGTTGAGCCTGGAGCTCATTAGTTGATTTTCTTTACTTTTTGTGAACTTTCTCATTTAATGGTTATCTTCCATTGATGACAGGTAATAGGAAGCTCTATTGAAACAGATAATAACATTGGTTATAATAAAATTTGAAGAATTCCTTTTCAATCCTTAATCTTTATTCTCTTTTTGTCACTATATGCTAACTAATTAATTAATAAAACGGGACCCATGACACATGCTCATAACCAAACAAAGAAAGCAAAGCAAAGATACAACTTGGAATTAGAGTAAACAGAGAGTGTTATTTACCTAAAGGAGTAGACTGCGGTAATATCATATCGCCTAAGGTCTTCAGCATATCAGTTTTAGTGCAATAGATAGACCTTTTTCCCTGCCATGGCTCCAACTCTTGTTATGTATGACATTTACAAAATTGTATATTTTCTCAGTTTCTTCACCTTAAAATAAGAATGATAATACTTGCCCAATAGCATTTAGTGAAATTCAAATGAGATCATTTAAGTGCTTGGAATACTACATGATACCTTATAAATAATCATTACATTTTAGCCATAATCACTTTTATTTACTGAAGATTATTTATGGACTTCCAATTAAACTCTACGTTCAAAAGATGTATGTATTTGAAATACATATTTAAGATCTTTAGTCCTTTCCCCATAGATGTTACCATATGTGTGTGTGTACGTATACAATAATGAAAATAATACCACCTTTATAAAATGAGTTTTTCTTGACCTTTATAACATGTAAACTCATTTCCATAAACTTTCATGAAGCCTTCAAATTTCTCTTCTAGAAATAATGAAAAATTAAGATAACACATATGTTATAGTGACGTATGCTAAAATAGGTGGTCTACAGACTAGGTTGCTAGCTTCACTTTTGCCATCAAGTTGCTATCTATATTTGGGCAAGTTATTTCACCTTCCTAAGCCAGTTTCCTCCTCTAAAAGAGGCAATCAAAGAAACACTTTCCTCAAAATTTGTCTCAAGTAAAGCAAACACTGATATGAATGATTTTAAAGTGTCACGTAATCTTCGGCCATCAGGAACAGCCTCAGTGTTTAAGGGTGTATGTTTCTATTTCTAATTGCTATCTGGTACAGTGATTATCAGAAAAAGCAAGTTGATTGATTAATTGATCATTTTGTTATATTTAATCTATAAATGGGAAAAATATGATTGGTATCTCACCTGAAAGACAGCTACATCAAATCCTCCTCCACTTTATAGTGTAAAAATATGCTTATATTAAAGTGCTTCATTTACAGGAAAAAAAATAGCTTCCTGCCAAAAATGAGCAATGTGACATAATTACTCTTGGCTTGGAAGCTGACTATTAGTTTAGTCAATGACATTCCTAAACGGTGCTGGGAGAATTTGACATGAAACATTTTGGTTAGAAAAAGCGTCTTTCAGCTTATGTGTACACAGAAGAAAAATACAAATGGTGGAAATAAGCCTACATTTAACAGTGACAAATTACTTGCCACATATATTCCTTAGATTTCACGCCTTTGGTTCTACTTTGGGTTATAAGTGAGTGGTACACAATATCACAATAGTTTCTGAAATAAGACCAGAAACTAGCAGAGTGAATCTCTTCTACTAGATCACATAGCTGGTTGCCTCCCTATTCAGATGAAGCAACAGAATGTTACCTTATTCAAGGGAGGAGCAGGTGGGATCTGGAAGGCTCAGAATCTGGAAATGATCCAACACCTAGAGTGTAGCATTATCAGTGTAAGATGAGAGTAAGATTTGTGAAGAATATGGTGACAATTGTCAGGGGCAGAAACATAATAAATGCATCAACATGAGATTCCTGTAGCATTCCCGGTAAGTTTATTGGGCTGTTAACATAGAGGCTCATGGTTAGTTCCCTGTGCAGTAACAATACTTTTTTATGAAGGCTGTACGAACTGTTAATAGTTAAAATTTTAGATTGGGAGGTCACACAGCCATTGATTTACATCTGATTTTATCACTGGCTTATTATGACTTTTTGTAATTAAGTTATCTTCCTCTAGTCTTATTTCATTTATCTGTAAAAAGAAAATAATACTACCTAATTCTTGAGTTATGGAAGTTAAATGCTTATGTGATAAAATCTCACATGTATGGCATTTATCTACACTCAGTACATCATTATTATTGATATTGTTGTTGGTGTTAGGGAAGAAAGGCACAGGACACAGCCTGATAGTTGCCAATATGTGCAAATTATGAAGGATAATGGGACACCAAAGGAATCCTGCACTGGTCCTCTAAGGACCAGCAAGTAGAAAAGAGAACTATTTGCCTTAACAAACCAGGGACTTGAATTTAAGGGAACAGAACACAAGGCCAGTTACAGGAAATGGAGCCACATGTTTACAATATTAGCAATTTAAAAAGTGATTTAGAAACATGAGAATCCAGTGGTATAAAACGGACCTTATCTTTATTTACTTACCTTCATTTTAAAGCTGAAGAAACAATATGGCACAGAATTAATCACTAACTTGTCCAAAATTATACAGTAAGTATTGAGGTCAGGCTTTCAAACTAATTCTAAGACTATTTTTACTACTGTGCTATACTGCAGATTGCAATTAAAAGTGAAAGTAGGGGCCGGGTGCAGTGGCTCACGCCTGTAATCCTAGCACTCTGGGAGGCCGAGGTGGGGGGATTGTTTGAGTTCAGAAGTTCAAAACCAGCCTGAACAAGAGCGAGACTCCATCTCTACTAAAAATAGAAAGAAATTAATTGGACAACTAAAAATATATAGAAAAAATTAGCCGGGCATGGTGGTGCATGCCTGTAGTCCCAGCTACTCAGAAGGCTGAGGCAGGAGGATTGCTTGAGCCGAGGAGTTTGAGGTTGCTGTGAGATAGGCTTATGCCATGGCACTCTAGCCTGGGCAAAAGAGTGAGACTCTGTCTCAAGAAAAAAAAAAAAAGAATGAAAGTAAGAGAGCCCATTTATAGAAATTACAAGGATAACATGGATGAAGCCAGTAGTACAAAACTAACATGAGAACAAATGTGGCTATCCAGAAATTCCTGCGTAAAGTGGAAAATACACTTAAGAAATTTAGTCATCTGGAAACTCAGAAGGTACAAAAAGTGATATATTTTAAACCTGAAAATAAGAATAACAAAACTACCTCTACTAGTATTATTACATCTGCAGCAGCTGTTGACATTGCCAATCATCATCATCATCATCATGTGACTGGTATTAATAGCACTGATAGAAGTATATTACCCCAAAACAGGAAGGGATATGTTAGTTTTACCTACCTCATTTTTTATTTTGGTAGTCACATTTAAAAGTGAAGATTCACAAATTGTATGATGATTAAAACTCAGTTACTATGATAGTTAAAAGCATGTCACATATTGCTTAGGGAAGACTTAGTGTGAACATAATTTTTGAAGGATTGTCAAAATGAACATGAATTTATTTTATTCTGTCTTCAGGAAGGAAATCTAGGACTAATAGGAAAAAGCTAATTTTAAAAGGGGATTGGAATTAACATAAATAAGAATGTTCTTTTAATAAAGAGTTTCAGAAACCTATAAGTAATAATAAAAGTTACTAGCAGTGAGTACACTTTCATTTCAGTTATTTAAATTGACAATATACTATCACCTGGCATATGAGAGATAGAGGAGGGATTAGAGGAGGATGAGATAAGGAAAATTAAAGGGGATCTGACTTTATAACCTCTTCCTAATTTTGAGGGGCCATTCCTTAATTTACTGGACCAACTTATTTATCCATTTAAATCTCTAATATTATAAAAACACAAAACAGTTCAATTTTTGTGTCATCAAATTTAAATAGAAATAACTAGGAAATATAATACATAAAATACATATAATAAGTCAGTAATATAATGTGCATTGTTTTGCTTGCACAGAGGGAAATACTTTGAAAGCATCAATAAAGTGCCTCACAGCAGCTCAAAGGAACACTGGAGTCTAAGTTGCTCACTCCTTCCGCCACACCCACGTCCTGAATCTGCTCTCAATAAATCACATTCTCTGGATTATCTCCAGTCTCACCACTGCTCCATTTTATGTCCTTTGCTGGAATCTTTTCCTCTTCCTGAATTCTAAATTTTAGGGTATCCCAGAACTCAGTCCTTTTTTAGGTCTATTTACACTTATCCTTTAAGTGATCTTCTCTGTTCATGGCTTTAATTCTTATTTACACACTGATGGCTCCCAGCATATACCCAGTTTCTCCCTCTCCCCTGAGTTTATTTGACAGCTACATATGGATGTCCAGGAAACATTTTGAACATAACACTTCCTAAGCAAAACTCTTGATTTTCCCATAACACTCATGCCCTCATTTTTTTCCTCAATTTCCCCCATTCTTTAATGGCTATTCACTCAATTTCTTTGGCTCAAAATTCAAGGATAACCGTTCATTCTTTATAATCACTATGTCAAATCCATGTGCAAGCCCTTCTGGCTTTCCCCTCAAGTCACACCCTGACTACAAGCATGTCAGATGAGCTCTGTCATCATCCTGGTCAAGTAACTCTCATCTCTCATGTTGATTCTTGCAGTAGACTCCTATTCCTTGCTTTCACTCATACCATATATTGCCAGTATTACTCACAGAAGGCAGAATCATTAAAACATATAAGTCATATTATGGCAATATTCTGCTTAAAATCTCCTCTGGTCTCCCATAATCTCTCACAACTAAGAAGAAAAATCCAAATTCTTTATCATGCTCTACAAAACTTAATGAGACCTATGTCTTGCTTATCTCCCTGACCTCATCTCATAACACTCTCAACCTTATTCTCCTCAAGCTACACTGGCCTCTATCCTGTTCTCTGGGCTTACAACACTATCTGTTCCTTTAGATCTTCAAAAGGCTTTCTCCCTCCCTTCACTCAGATCTTTTCTCAAAGTCACCACGTCAGAGAAGCCATCTCTGCTGAATCTCTAAAATAACACACCACCACCAAACTCTACAATGAAGCCCTCTGTCACCTTATCCTTTTATTATTCATAAGACTTATCATTTCCCAAAATATATTTAGATATTAATTGAGTGTTTTCTATCTTTTCCACTGGAACGCCAGTAAAGAAGCTCCATTAGAACAGCTAGGACTTTTTGTTGTTTGTTTTAAATGAAATCATATTTCTTTTTCTTTTTTTTTTTTTTTGGTTAAAATAGTCCTTGAAACATGGGAAAAATAAAGGAATTTAAAAGTAATAAGAAATTTTTGTTATATGAATTCATACTAGCTACATAAAATGTTGATGTTAATAAAAAATTGGCATAGATAAAGCATTGTCTTCACAGTTAATACCATCCCATAGCATACATCAAAAAATGGCATTATAGTGTGATAATTTGAAAATAAACCTTTCTGATGATCAGAGAAAGTGAAGACTATGCTTGCTGACAATCAGACAAAGGTATTCCCAACAGAACATGGGTGGGACCCAGAACAGGACAAGCCACTTTGCAACCACAAAAATGTGTAAATACTCCCTCTTTTCTACTAACATGTGTAATTGTTTCTTTTTTACCCACACAAATTTTGGTTTCTTTTTAATCTCCCCACACTTATGGATATAAGGTCTTTTTTATTTTTAGAGCAGTTTTTTTTTTAATGTTCACGATAAAATTGAGCAGAAGGTACAGATTTCCCATTTACCACCTGCCCTCACAAATGTATTGCCTCTCCCATTATCAACATCCCCAGAAGAGTGTTACATTTGTTACAACTGATGATCTTACATTGACATATCGTAGTCACCCAAAGTCCATAGCTTGCAGTAGGGTTCACTTCTAGTGTTGTGCATTCTGTGAAGTTGGACAAATACATAATGACGTGTATTCACCATTATGGTATTAGAGTATTTTCACTGTCCTAAAAATTCTCTATGATGTGCCTATTTATCCTTCCCTTTCCCCAGTCACTGGTAACTATTGATATTTTTATTGTCTTCCTGGTTTTGCCTTTTTCCATAAGTCATATAGTTGGAATCATGCAGTATGTAGCCTTTTCAGATTGGCTTATTTCACTTAGTAATATACATTTAAGTTTCCTCCATATTTTTTTTCATAGCTTTACAGCTTATTTCTTCTTAGTGCTGAATAATATTCCATTTCCTGGATATATCATAGCTTATTTATCTATACACCTACTGAAGGAAATCTTGGTTGCTTCAGATATAAATTTTTAAGATACCCAGTCATTATAATACCCTCACTTCTTAAAATCTCCCAATAAAAAATTGGTTGTCGTTTCCTCAAATATTAGAATCTTCCAGCACAAGCCCAAGCTTATCAGAAGGTATTCCTACACCCCTCTGAGAGACTTGAAGGGTTCTTCTGGGGTTCATTCTTGATGCGCTGATTTCGTTTGTGTATAAGTATGCTTCCGGTAGTCTCAAGCTGATGGGCTTCAACAGAAGTGGTACTCCACCAAAATTCAGCTAAGCCATGTATTGCTCCAGACCAGGACAATCCAATGCAATAATAGTGTGCACATCTAACCTTCTATGAATCCACCTGTTCAAAGCCAAATTGTCTGAGATACAAGACAAGTTTGTACTGAATCTGATCTCTAAATATTTCATTCAGTACTGTAACTTTATATTCATTTTTTATTTCTAAGCTTTTGACTTCTGATCAGATTATATTTTTTTAACCTAATAAAATTTCACTTTTAATATGTCTCCTACTCTTTATTTGCTTGTATAGTTTCTTGAATCTCGTTTGTATAAAAAAGTCAATAATGAGAGGACTGACACACAGGCAATAAGCTCAACTTAGAGCTGGTTCCAGTTTCAGAAGATCTCATTAGACTAGTGTGCTTTAGACAAATTTAACACTTGTGTCAACTTTTCAAAACCTTATAAGAATGTTCCTCAAACTTGCCTTTGTGTTCATTAGAACCTTTGTGATTTCTATTTTGCCAATTCACGCATACATCTCACTAATAGGATAATTTCACTTTGGTGAAAGACTATTTCAAATTACAATGGAAAATTATTGGATTTTTTAAATATGAACAAAAATATTCCTTTGGGAGGAGCCTTAAAACATAAAGGAATAATATCTTGACTATTTAACTGTCCATATTCCTTAGTTGGTATGAGGAGGCTTTCACATACCGTCTGAACTACAATACTGCTTCCCTAAGACTCACCAGAGAGTGATGAGAAAAGAGGCAAATTCAGTTCTGCCTTGCCTATTTGTATTTCACCTTTTCTTTATTTCCTTCTTCTCCAAACACAAATTTAATTTAACCTCCATGGACTTTTTACTCATTCTTTATTCTTTCTACCAAAACATCCATTAAAAATTTAAGCGGCCCATGAAGGAGATTCCGGTTCATGGACTTAAAACCCTAATCATGTATATATCTCTGTGAAGTTATTAAAGGCTTCTCAGATCTTACGGAAAAAAGGAAAAAGAAATATTGAAACATTCAGACTTGTCCTAGGTACATACAGTTAAGGCCTTCCTGACCTCTATCAAGTAGTACATCTTTGGGTGGGGCCAGGAGATGGAAAAACTTGCTTGGAAAAAGCTAATTGCAAGACTCTAAGAAGGACTTAAAAATTAATGCCATGAATTTTACTGAAGTGGGATATCTGAGAGTACATAAGTTGGGACAATCCATTTTAGAGAATACATCTCAGGTCTTGCCAAATAAATTTGACCTTGGTTCAATCTTGAAAATGATAAAATGATAAAACCATAGGGAATTCAGAAATAGATGAATTAGTTCCTTTATTCAGCATTATACCTGAATGATGATATTTTTACTACCGTCTCCTATGTTTTGTACATGGCCTAAAACTAGAAATTGCAGATCTTGTATGTAAATAAAAGATTGGATGGTAGATCACTCTATTATATAAACTTCAGCCTTTGGCTGAATGCACTGAAGAGAATTTAGACAGAAAAAAAAATCAAACTAAACTTATGGATTTAAAAATAAAGCAAATGAATATAGAATTGCCATAGCCTGAAGAAACAATAAAAATCCCCTGTTTAACAAAACCTTTATGGTTTTGTAAGTAAAAGCATAACTAGAAAATTAAATGCTTCATCCTACCAGAAATGAGAAAAAAAACCCTAAAATTTAAATCTCTGAGTATTGTGAAAAGAACTCCAAAACAGACTGTAGCACCCAACTTCCAATGATTCTATTAAACTATCAAAGAGAACAATCTCTAATGACAGAGAGGCAGAAGGAAAACTTTCTAAATAGTACGGTGCTATTCTCTCAGCTGTAAATCCTACCAATTTTATGCCTCTCAGGAATTTTCAGACTACTGGAGTGCTAGAATTTTCAAATACTCCTCAGACTCTCCCCTTCACCCGATGTTCATCAATAACTCTCAGCACTCTCATGAGCCAACATTGATTTCTCCTTTATGATAACATCCAAACACGTTTATTATGGAGAGATTTATTTTAAATGTAACTAACAAATCAAGTGTTCTGCAGATGGACTGTTTCTTGAAATATGTGAAATCTCTTGCATGTGTGATACATGCACCATACACTAATAGTTCAAGTGGATGTTTGTTTTCCTGTTCTTGTGTACTTAACCCAATCTCAACTTGAGGCATTATTAGAGGTCCCTGGTACCCTCAGGGCCAAGGAATCCACTGATACCTTGAAATTATTTGAAGCTGATCCCATCTAAGTAATAAATTATTTGTCCAAGTCTTTACTCATCATTATGCAATAGCCTTTGAAAATTAAAGCAAGAACAGGGCTGGATCTATTGTGAAATATTTATCAAAAGGTGATCCTTTTATTCCTTCTGCTAGGTCCTGTAATATTACTTTGTTACTTGTAGAAAAAAAACTAATATGAAAATATGTAGATTTGTGTGAGATCTTAGTGTTATAAGCAAAATTGTGACCCACTATTTCCCAGTGCTCCCAAAGCTCAAATGTCAGTTTGTTCTGAGTACTACCTAAAGCCATCTACCTTATTCTTATGTACTTGTGCCATTTCCTTCTACTATCACTCTAGATCTGAACATCACTACTTATTTGGCTTGTCATGGAAAGATCAATAATATGCCAGGTCTATTATAGATCCATGTTTTACAGAAGCTCTCTTTTATTTCTCTGAATCAAGACATAAAGATTATAACATTTTCTTGTGACTTTCCTTTTTTACAATATACAGATAATCTTTTCTTGAACCTCAAAAGACAAAGTTCTAGGATTATTTCCATCTATTTAATAAAAGCATGAATCCAGAAGAAACACAAAGCCTCCAAAGAGAAATTTCAATCCTACCAATAACAATTAATTATTTATCACATGGTGTGTTCTAAGAAGGTAAATCTCTAACCTTTGACAGATTATGCAGATCTCTAATTTTTCTAAATCAATTCCAAAAGACAATTATGGGAATTTTTATGACTAGCTAGGTATTGAAGGTACTATATGTCAAATTTTTCTGAGATTGCATCTCATTTATATAATTAATCTCTAGGATCAGAATCTTCTCTCGGGGGAAAACATAAAAAGCCTTTGGTAAGTCAAATTATATCAATGATCAACAGCCCTGAAATTTATGATTGCCTAATTATCACATATTATTTTCCTTTTTGACCATAAATATGCTGGTCAGACACTAAATATACTCTGATAGTATATCATATGAAACATATTTTCTTTACGGAGGAGCTATAGTAGCAGGAACAAAACTTGTGGAATCTATAGAATATTTAGTTCTAGTTCCTCATAAAATTTGTTGAATTTCCTTGCTGTGCAGACTGCCATTAAAAGAAACATTAGGAAATTCTAAGTGAGTTGGCTTATGTCCTATAAAATTTTGTTACCTTCCCTTTTTACATATTACTATCTGCTGTTATAACCCTATGCTCAGCAATTCTTCCCTACCTGAAGAAGGGAAATTCAATTTTTAATCTACTTTTAGATGACTATCAAACACTTTCCCACAGCTTTTGAATTTTTTTTAGGAAAACCTTGATTTAAATTTATTTGTTGAGGATACATACTTGAAAACAGATTCAAAATATGTTGAAGCATGCTATGGTGGCTCATATCTATTAATTCAGCTCAAATGGTCAAGTTGGTTTTCCATTCATTTGTTAAAACATTTATAAGCAAACTATTGCTTTACCCTCACACTAAACCTAGGAGAAACTCTAAGATTTAAAAGTAGATCATTTTAGATTAGAAACCTGAAGTTTGTCCCAACGTCTCCACATTCATTTTATCCACTCATTAACAATTTCATTTATTTGACAAATATTGCTTGAACATCTACTCTGTTCCATTGTTGAAAACTTCTGAATTTCTATGAAGGGGGACTTGGATCTGAAGGAACATCTTGAAGATATGTCTGGTTGGCAAGGATACTAGTTTTACTTAGGGAATCTGCTTATTTGGAGTGGCTCGAAGTGCATAATAGCAAACATGAAGGAGATTACAGAGGTACTAAATTTTACTCCTTTTCCACTCATCTTTGCCAACACTATGTGTAATATTGAACTATGTTTAAAAAGGTGAACCCAACAGAAATGTCCCAGACCCGTGTGGAGTGTACTGCACTGTTTCAAGTTCCCAGGTTGGTTAATACATCTGAAGACTCAAGATTTCCCTAACACGAAGTTGATAATTGTCACCACAGGGCTAGTTAATACCGAATCTCCAGCCAATCTCTTGGCATTACTCCACACGCCATGCCCTATCATGAGAGTTGCTGACTATAGCAACTCATTTTCTGCAAACTGCTCATGATATATTCTAGG
>CAUYSK010011529.1:0-85332 GCA_963575035.1 Avahi laniger | reverse complement strand
GGGGGGGAATAGCTCAAGGTCAGGAGTTCGAGACCAGCCTGAGCAAGAGCGAGACCCCGTCTCTACTAAACAAATAGAAAGAAATGATCTGGACAACTAAAAATATATGTAGAGAAAAAATTAGCTGGGCATGGTGGTAGTCCCAGCTACTGGGGAGGCTGAGGCAGTAGGATTGCTTGAGCCCAGGAGTTTGAGGTTGCTATGAGCTAGGCTGATGCCACGGCACTCTAGCCAAGGCAACAGAGCCAGACTCTGTCTCAAAAAAAATAAAAAAAGGAGACAGAGAGAAATCTCATAATATTGTCACAATTTATAATTTTCATGGTGTTTTAATTTCCAAAATTTTTATCTCCCAAGCTACAAGATTCTTTTATCCTTATCAAATGTTCCAACAAATTGAATCCATTGTACAGTCATTCCCACAAAAGTTATGGCACTGATATATCAGAGAGATGAGATGTATTTTATCTGATCACATTTTATTTGAAATCAACTCAATTGTCTTATGTTTCTCATATATCCTTATAGACTTCTCATAAATCTTACCTACTTTTAAATTTAGTTGTAAGAATTCAGTTCCTAATCACTAGATGGCAAACCAAATCCACTATCTTATTATAATAGACAATTAGAAACTGTTATCAGAACTTCTGCTTGCCAACTATAGGCCATGCTCTCATCCACATTCCTTTGTATAATTAATTATACATCTGCAAAAAGACAGAAAAAAGAAAAAAAAAGAGCCTCCATAGAAACAGCTGTGTTGAAATCTTTTGACTGGCCAAGAGAAATGTAATTCTATTTGTATTTTAAATTACTGGGATCTGCTTAAGAACTTTGAAAAATATATGAAATAAAAGTCTTTAAAACTATGCTGGATATTCTCTAGCCATTAATTAAAGTTCTTCCTTGCAGAAATAATATAGAGTGGCCACTACTTACAAAAATGTTAAATCTTTTATTCATATAAGTATTTGTTCAGATCATTTTCCCCACTGGACTTTCTCACCTCCTTGGTAGACAGAATTGTGTTCATCTCAACTATCTTCACACCTAATGTCATATAATCAGCCTTTGATAAACATATTTGCAACATGGATGATGCACACATGAATGAAAAAGGAAGGAACTAGTTCATTGATATGCCTATTAAAAAGATAGCACATTTAGCTCTCTTTCCTCCTCTCTTAATCTTTCCAGAGAAGATGTGCACTTGGGACTCCTATTTTGAAGGAAAGGGAAACGGGTCTCTTGGCAGTTCTTACCAAGTGTGTCCCTGACATCCAGACCTCTCTGTGGCCAGCAAGGAAGAAGACTGTCAGTCACAGCAGCTCCTGTTTTAGAACAATCTTCAGAAAGCTACAGCAACCCTTTAGCCTTTTTGACCCAGCAGATGTAGGGCCCTTCCGGGGTTGTGAAGGTCTCTAGACTAACATTTACAGTTTCTCTAACTGTAAATGTCTTCGAAGGACTATAGTCATGGCGCTGTCAGCTATGCCCTCGTGAAATGGGCAGAGACTGCCTTGTGGGACAAAAGAGGCAGCAACAAAGCAGCCACATGTGTCCCTACCGACCAGACTCCAGATGCTGCCCTCAGCCATGCTCAGCATAGTGCCAGCTGCTGGATTGGGTTCCAGAGAGACTTCTAAGGAAATCCCTCCCTTCCTTCTACTCTGAGGCACTGTTTATCATCATAAGGGGAAGACAAAGGGGGAAAGCATTCAATTCCTCCTTTAGACTGCTGCGTAAATGCCAACAATTCCACATTTATCATTTCTCTTTCCTTACCAATTCCCAAAGTTAGGTACATACGAAACCACCAGGGACAATTGAGGGGGATCTATTACATACTTTGACAATTTTTTCCATCTCAGCCTCAAATTCTATGGGACGGAGGGTGGGTAAGTGAGTATGAAGCAGGACTGTGGGGTTTTATATCTTCTGTTCTTTAATCCACTACAGACTTTTACTTTCCAATGAACTCTCTGAATTTAAATCTGTTTTTAGGACAGTTACCCAAACTATTACTTTTTTTGTGCCCTCCTCCTCTCTTTCATTGTACCAGCTGAACAAGAGAGTAAGCAGCCAATGACTATTTGAGCTGAGTTAAATTTCTTTCTATTCTACTAAGGATAATCATGTTTTATATTCTAAAGCAATATAATAACAATTAATTTTGAACAATTTTCTTGAAAACCGAGAAAGTAAAAAGGAGACAACTCATACACAATATTTCAGTGCAGCATACAAATAAAAAACAAGTTTAGATAAGCTGTCTTTGAAGGTGGTTAGTTTCTTCAATGCAACCATTTAAACATTTTTCAATTCGTATGCAAAGGCTTTTAATTTAACTAGTAAAACTGCTGTTTTTACTTTACTTAAAATGGAAAAAATAAGAAGGAACAACTCTTATGTTAGGGACCACTTAAGTTTTTTTCCATGTATCATTAGGAAATCTAAATGATTGTGGCCAAAATGAGAAACTAAAACTACTCACATTGCACATGCAATGCTCATCGACAATTCTGTCCGGAAGACCAACTTTCAGTCTGCTAATGCATTTGACATTGATTTCTTTTCCCCCAAACACATGGCTCAAAATACTAAATAGTTATAAAAACACCACAAAAAGAATTGAGCCTGCCTTACAATCTACATATTAGAAATTTCAGCAGTAATTTCCATAGCAAACCCTAGCTCTTTTCTTAAATATTAATACTCAGTAAGTAAGTTAGATACAAGTGTTATGCCAACTGTGTCTGCCTACCTAAATGCATGGACAATTTTGAATTATTCTTGTAGTCTATCCATTTAATTTCCCCTAGCATAACATTGCTTGAGATAAAGAGGAGAACCAAAAATCTCCTTAACTATTTTTCCTTCAAATGGATAGTATCATGACTTTTATGTAGTCTGGAAATAAATTAACTCTCAGCAATATATAGGAAGTATCCCACATTCCAGATTTCCTTCATCTCCTTTAAGTCTTGCTCACATGTCACCTGGTTCATCAAGCCTACTCTGACCATCTTACAAAAAATTACACGTGACCGCACACATACATCCATGACACTTGATCCACCGATTCTTCCTGTCTTTTTTCTCTATTACTTTTATTCTTAATTTTTAATTTTTCTCTTTTAATGTAGTAGTTTTCTCTTTCAAAACTAGTATGTTATTGGATTTTCTGTGTTTGTTGTTTGTCTTTCCATGACAGAATTATAGCTCTCTAAGGACAGCTATAATTTATTCTACTTTCATCAATGATATATCTTAATGTCCTAGAATTGTGTCAGAATCACAGTAAATGCTCAATAAATATTTGTTGAATATTAGTTGTTTGCTTAAGAAGCTTTAGATGATAGAATCATCTATACTCTTTGGTGTATAAAAAGGGATTTTTATATCTAAATCCAATTGTAAGACTACCAAGGAAGAGAGATAGACCACATCAAATGCAAAATAACTTGCTTCAATCCTGGGTTATATCATGATTTTTAGAGAAGCCTCATTTTAGCTGGTTATTCAAATGCAGAGTTTAAAATACCTATAGGGATTTAAAATACCTGAGATTGTGGAATGTTATGTATTATCATTCATTCCACATACTGTAACCTAAGAATAACATATGTTTTTACTCATTTTTAGAACTGAAAGAGTTATATTTTAAGAGAATATTCAGTATGGGATAGTCAGATAGGTATAAAATAAAATATTTTATATAAGATATTTTTGGCATCGATTCAACTCTGTATTTCATTATTCCTTTGCAGCTGCATTTTGCCCTTCTTTTCTTAATTCCTTGATGCAGAAGAATATTTAGGGCCTCCAGAGAAAATCTAGACATTGTAGTCAGTTTATTCCTTCCAATTCATTCTTTATTCACTTATTCTTTATTCACTGCCCTCGCCTTGACCAAGTTGAAATTTCTTTTACAATCAACTAAACATTCCACAGTTCTCAATGGCTCTTTGAGCCCATTCATTGCACTACCAAGGATTCTAAAATATTTTGAAGAAAGTTTCTAAAGGGAATTTAAAAGTTTGCGTCTTTCTGAAGTATTCTCCCTGCAGCTCATTTCTGGAGGCCAGGGGCTGGAGTGAGGGCAGAGGGTGGTGGGGAGAACTAGTGTTTTCATCCCGAAGGCATACTTTTCTAATTTTATCCACTCGAATATATCTAGCAACCTGAACTAATACTAAGTTTTATTCTGATCTACATAGATGTAATTTACAGCTATTTTTTAACTATTACAAATAAGTAATTTTACTGGTGATATTACTGAAGAATAGAAATAAAAGTGGATTTTAGCCTTTCTGATATTCCTTTCCAAGTCACTTCCAGTGTGAGTAATAGACTCTTTAAATAAGACTACAGTCATTATTTCTGAACCTAAATCCATCTCTTAATCTTCATATTCAGTTTATCCCTGATCAACTGTGTATTCATGATTGTATGGAAGCCAACTTATTTATTGCATTTTTAATTAAGGTCAAGACTCAATATGCACTGAATCTCAAAACTAGACAAATACCATAGAAATACTTGGTAGGAGACGGAGAAGTTAGTGTCTTTACTGGAAAGTTATATTAATAACTTTCTAGATGCACAGCAAAGCTATTCATTGGGAAATTTCTGTGATCCTAAGGAGAACAAAACACAAGAAAAGCAAAGGGAGGAGGAAGAGAGGGAGGAGGGAGAAAAGTAGAGGAATGAGGCTGAGAAGACAATAAAGACAATCATTTTTCTCATGTAACTTTACTAATTTGAGAAGAATTTACAATTTTTTTTTTTTTTCTTGAGACAGGTTCTCACTCTGTCACCCAGGCTGGAGTACAGTGGCATCATCGTAACTCATTGCAACCTCAAACTCCTGGGCACAAATCATCCTCCTGTCTCAGCCTTCCAAGTAGCTGGAAATACAAGCGTGTGCCACCATGCTCAGCTAATTTTTCTTTTTTTGTGTGTAGAAATGGGGTCTCACCATGTTACCCAGGCTGGTCTCACTCCTGGTCTCAAGTGACACAACTCGGTCTCCTAAAGTTCTGGGATTACAGATGTGAGCCATCACACCTGGCCAGAATTTACAAATTTCTTTAGCAAACAACAGAATTAAACTAGAGTCATTTCCTTTTCCTATTAGATTGAAAAAATACAAAGAATGGAATCCAAGATTTTGAACTGTAAATCTGCGTGCCTCTGAAAGTTGCTATTGTCCCTAATATATAAATAAATAAAGACCAAATTAAAGGATTATTACATAGAAAAAATGTGGACATGGGCAAGCTTTATTAAAATTCTAAAAGCTTTAGATTACTAATAATTATTTAATGTTATTTCTTTTAGTTTTGTTTAAATTCAGAATTTTATCATTATTGTGTTCATTCATATTTTAATTCTTAAAACATGGTGACTATGAAGAAAATAAAGAAAAACATTCTAGTTATTTTCTTTACGTATCTGTGGTAATATTTAGAGTTTTAGAAAACTTTTAATAATCCCATGTAGTTACAGAACACTTACTTTGTGTTAACACAGTAGTTAGCAGATGTTGAGATCAGAAGAGAAGAATGTAAAACATTTGCTAAGCTGAGAAATATAACATTTAGCCTGGACAAAAAGACATATTAACTAGGTTATTTGCTAGTTAACTAGCTATTACTAAATTAATAAAGGAAAAGTGTTCCTCAATTTCTCTACTTATTAATGTATAGGAAAATATAAAATATAAGCTTTTACTTTTGGGGGAAAAGAAATATTCAAAGACATCACAAATAAGTTCATCTTAAAGTGCAACTGAAAGATAATCCCAATAAATTAGTCAACCTGGAAAAATGAATAGAGACATTAATTCATTTAGTCAATATTTATTTATACAGCAAATAATATCTATTTTATTTAATACTTGTCTAGTACAAAAGCAAACTTTGGATCAGGGAATGAGACATGTGAAGTTTGGCTTCCTTGCCAAAAGCAATCAAAATATACAGAAGTTGCAAAAGGTAATAAAACTTTCTTGTGGGAGAATAACTTTACATATATATGTATTTCAATAGTACATTCTAGAAAATTTATGTATGCACTGAAATTTCGTAAACTCAGTTTTACTTTCTCATTAAGTTGCATGTGTCGTGGGGCCTTTGGAATTATTAGTTCTTTTCTTAGAAATCTTCCTGTATTTTGGGAGACTCTTTGACTAATGCTGCTGATTTTCATTCATTACAATTAAGTCTTGAGAACATCAACCTGAGGATCTCCTAGAATCCAACTCAAACCAAAAACCACCTTCAATCATTATGGGAAAATAAAATTACTTTTATAAAAGTAGATTTCAAATAAGCTAGGAGTGAAAGGAGTACAGAACTCCAAATGACATTAAATTATCTTAAGAGTATATCACATATTTGACTGTTCTTCAGTGTCCTATTTGGTAATGAAACATATTTCAAACTCTAGGGCAGCAAGACAGGCTGGGCACACCGCAGGGAGAGAGTGGAAACCCATAAACGCACATCATCCAACAAGGCTTCAGAATGTAGCAGCCATAATGGTTCCGGTCATACTTTCAAGATCCCCTGTGTGAGTTTCAGTCCTCTTTGGATGTTTCAACACCTTTGGCATTAAGAATGTTTTCAAATTATATAATAATTACATTTACTCTTGACATGACCATCAAAATAATATAATATATGCATTTCACTAACATAGATTATTTATTCAACAATAAATAAATCTATATGTTATTTTGCCAAAAACTTGCAATAGAGTTAAGGAAATGAAGTTCTCCTTAACTTTAAGGAGCTTACAGATTAGTGAGAGAACCAGTGCAGCAATTGATCATCAAAATTATCTAAACATAAAACTAGCGAGAAGCCTGCGTTGTGGGAATACTTAGGAGGGGCAACCCCCCTAGGCTCCAAGAAGGTCAGAGAAGGTCAGAGAATTCAAAAGAGTTCTATGATTCGAGTTCTTTAATTTCCCTATTTTCTTTCTTTATTTTTTGGGTGGTTGTTTTTTTTTTAAGTGAGAAAATTAAAATCCAGAGTAGTTTCTTCCTCCAAAAATTCACTTCCAAGCTGTGTAATGTTGTTACTCTTGGCTCGTTGCTGGTAACTGGCAACAGAATCCTTGTCTCTGCCAATTGGCCAGGATGGATGCAAAGGAGCCCGGGTACTCCCTCTCACCCATTACTCCTGTTTTAATTTCTTTACCATCTCTTCATTTGCCTGATGGTGAAACAACAGCACTCTTGTTTCTAAACTAACTGGTGTGTCCATGGGAAGGTGCCTTGGAGTAGGGGCGCGGCTCATCAGTCAGGGGAACTGGCCAGCAGTCCAAAAGCCAGGACAGCAGTGCCCAGCAACAAGGGGAGGAATCACGTGTTGCCAATGACTGACTCTGGCAACCTGGGAAAAACTATAAATGTGTTTTTTTAGGTCCAATTCCATGGCCATTTTTCAAATTTAGATACAGAATTCTGGATTATACTGCCTTGACATTTTAGGAAGTCAAAAAAATATTGTATGATGTCTGATTTCAAAAAAGCTGAGTTTCGTCCACAGATGCTAGTTTGTAATTTAGAAAACACTGTGAAGTAAGATATCAAATACCTGTACTAGAAGTTCACTTATATTTTATACTTTGCACATCCATTTATACCCATTTTCATAGATTAGTTATTTATCTAGAGTCTACTTACTGTATATATAGTTTGACTATATCTCATGACAGAAAGATATGAAAGTTAAACACGTACAAGCTACTCCAGAAGAGCTTGCAGAAAAGTTTATAAAAATCACACTTTTAACAAATATTGGTATTTACCAAGAACTTTCTAAATGTAAACGTTCTTCTATCTGGTTATTTCTCCAATGAGCACAATTAGTCAAGACAAAGTAGTTTATACAGGGTATGAGGTTTGAGGAATGATGCATCAGAAATCTGAAAAGATAGGATCACTGTAAGATGCAATTATCTGAGGATGGGTGAATAGAAGTGGGTTCTCAAGAAGGCCTTGAAAAATGTACAGTATTTGAGATGGTGGAAGTGAGGAAAATTCTGCCCAGGGAGGAAGCAGGAAACCACCAAGAAGAGGCATGGAGAGGAGGAAAACATGGCATGTACGTAGGATCAGGAGGAAATAGTTTAAATTATAGAAAAGACAGGTGACGTCAATTCTCAGTAAAAGTAATATGTCTTCCTCTAGGAAGGTTTTTATGACTTGCCCACATGGAATTTGATCATTCTCTTCTCTATACCCTGATCTCACCTTATCCATACACCTAGCAAACACATGTGGCATTCTATTACACTTATTTGTTAGCTTACATGTAAACTATCCTGGGCTGAACATTTCTTGAAGGTGAAAAACATTTAATTTCTCTCTATATTGTGAGTGCGTAACAGTGCATGATATATATGAAAGACATACAATAAAAGCTTGTTGAATAAATGAAGTTAATAAATAGTAGGAATGTATAGGTGGCTTTTAGGAATATTAATCTAGCAACAGAATTAAAGATGAATTGGAAGTAGGTAAGAGGCCGCTAGCTAAAATGCCTCTAACTAAAATGTTATACTGGAATTAGGAAAAATAATGGTTCCAGGAATCAAGAGAAAGAGGTAAATCCATGAGACACCAAATTAAAAATGTGCAGGGTTTGGTTTAAGTATGAGTGGGATAAGGTATTAGAAAAAATAAAGTAATAACTTTGTAGTTTCAGAAATGAATGGAGGAAGAAATATCTATCGAATAGTTACAGGTTGACTTGCGTCCCCCAAAAGATATGTTGAAATCCTAACCTTATTTACCTCAGAATGTGACTTTATTTGGAAACAAGATTACTAAAGAGGTAATTAGTTAAGATGAGGTCATACCGGAGTATGGTGGGCCCTTAATCCAATATGACTGGTGTCCTATAAGGAGAGGGGAGATACTGAGAGCCAGACATACGTTTATGTTGTTTCAAACACCCCCTCCCCCGTTTGTGGTACTTTGTTATAGAGTAGCCCTAAAAAACTAATACAAATACCTACAGGATAGGTTTATGGCCTAGACATTAAATGAAATATAGGTTTTAGAAAGAAAATAAATTTGGAACAATTCTAAACTCTATTTAAGGTATATTGGGGTGAATATTAAGGAAGAATGACCTAGTAGAAATACTAATAGCAGCTATTTATTGTGTTCTAAGAGATATGCTAATTGCATTATAAAAATTTTCTTCTTCTCTCGTTTTTTTTTTTTTTTTTTTTTTAAGACAGAGTCTCATTATGTTGCCCAAGCTAGAGTGCAGTGGCGTCACCATAGCTCACTGCAACCTCAAACTCCTTGGGCTCAAGTGATGCCTCTGCCTCAAGCTTCCTGAGTAGCTAAGACTACAGGCGCACAACACTATGCCTGGCTAATTTTTTAAATTTTTTGTAGAGATGAGGTCATCCTATATTGCCCAGGCTGGTCTTGAACCTCTGGCCTCAAGCAATCCTCCTGCCTTGACCTCCCAAAGTGCTGGGATTACAGGTGTGAGTTACCACACCCAGCCAAATATTTTCTTCTTAATCCTAACAATCATCCTGGTGGAAACTTGGAGTCAACCCTGAGCACAGAACTAGTGAGTGGACCATTACACTCTATGTTAGACAACCGGACTCTCCTTTAGAAAGAGAATAAGGGAAAGATAAGTTTGCATATATAAAATTTTTAAGTCACACTCTAAATATGGATTTTGAATAAGTGAGAGTGGCAAACTGGCTCATAGAGCCCATATGAAAGATGAAGAATAAGAGGAACTGGATTAATCTGAAGGAAAAAATAAAACAGGAAAAGCATGGTTTACCATAGAGATAAGAAAAGGGAAAAATTAAGACAGGTGTTTTAAAAAGGAATTTGTTATCAAGAGAAACAACTGAAACATACAAGAATGGGAACTCCATTCTTTCTTTCTATTCAGCTTCCACCACTAAATGGTCAATATTTCATTTCCTGGTTCTTTGCCTGCACAGTCACCAAATGTTACCATCCTAATATCCGGTGAAATTTCCCCTAGATTTCCTGAGGCCTAACAGGATATTGATGGGGAAAAACTATCTCCATGACATGAATAAGCCTTCAGGTATTTTAATGAGTATGGATAGTAAATGATTGCATACCAACTATTATTTGATTCTTTTTTATATTAGTTTATAGCACTCAGGAAATGAAATTTTTCCCCAGAATATTCAGCTTACATTGCATAAACATGACTCCCCTCATAGCAAACAATATACACTACGCTCTCTATTTTATTTCAACTAAACAGGTGATGCTGAAAAAGCCATTGGGGAAAAATTTAATAAAATTCACCACTATAAAGTACAACTTAAATAAAACCATCAACTGCCTGCTTTTTAAATTACATCATATTCATATCTTCGTTTTCTTTCATTTTTTTCTGAAGTCTGAACTAGTTTTTACAAAAGTTTTTAACTGTGTTTTGTTTTGTTTTTTATCTTTTCTAAAGGATTTGAAAATAGAATTTTCCTCCAAGGACAAATATACAACTTCAACTTGTTCCTGTTTAGTAACTGTCAGGTTAGTCACAATAGATTTGACTGGAAATAAGGATTAAAAATAAAAGGAAATAATAAAATCAGGGCCACTCATTTTATTTTATAGTAATAAAAGAATACATTTGATCCAACAAAAAAAAATCTAAACCTCTTCTATTTGCATAGATGGCTTAATGGAAGATAATCCAGTGAATCTGGATATTCTTATGTTAATGGAATAGCAATGACTATAAGTTATTTAGTGGATTTTACTGGCTAAATGTCAAGTATGAAGCTGCAGAGATTTATCATGAGCTCATCCAAACTTTCGTGACTGGAACCATATTATCCAATAAGATGACAAGATGTGCTGGATACAGAAAAAGACTCAAGATATATCTCCACCAATAGAAACCTTTCTGATGTTGTGGAGATTCAACCATGGGGGAATAAGGCCATCTGCAGCATCTGCATTGATAAACAGAACAGTGTGTAGATTTAGAGGCATTATTCTATGCCCACCTACATTTACCAATGACTCCTCTGGAAGTGAGGAATTCTAAGGCATAGACAATAATCATTCTCCTTATTATATCAAATTGCACTTATAGCAGTATTCATACACAGTTGACCTTGCACAATACAGGTTTGAACTGGGTGGGTCCATTTTTAAGCAGATTTTCTTCTGCCTCTGTCACCCCTGAGACAGCAAAACCAATCCCTCCTCTTCCCCCTCCTCCTCCTCAGCCTACTCAACATGAAGACAATGTGGATGAAGGCCTTTGTGATGAAGTTAATGAATAGTAAATACACTTTTACTTAATAAATAGTACACATATTTTCCTTATAATTCTCTTAATAACATTTTATTTTGTCTAGCTTATTTTATTGTAAGAATGCAGTATATAATACATATATATGTTAATTGATTGTTTATGTTATCAGTAAGGCTTCCAATCAACAGCAGGCAATTAGTGAAGTTTTGGGGAAGCCAAAGATTATGCACAGATTTTTTACTGTAAAGGGGATTGGCATCCCTAACCCCCACGTTGCTCAAGAGTTGGCTGTATTCAACTTATTCTTCCTCATCTTATAAAATTGAGAGAAAGTTGTTTATTTCTCATGGGTCCCAGGCTTTAGATTCCTCAGCCATACCTTGAGTGAGTGAAGAGTTTAGTCAAAACTTGCCAGAGTATGAAATCTGCAGTGGTAACCTCTCCCACTCATGACTCTATGCTATTTTATGCCAGCCTATATATAACATGATGAATTACAACACCACTATTTACATTTCTAAATATGTTAGAAAATTTAATTGATTTTCATATAGGAACTATGTTATAATCAAATTTATTGGAGATTAATTTTGCTTAACAATCATTCAGTTTGTCCATCTCAAGAGTTAAATGATTAGAAATATTAGTAAAGAAAAAAAGCCAATATAAATGATAAGGTAGCAAAACGCATATAATCTAAAACTCAGCATATGTGGATTCCTTACAATGGTATTATTTTCAGTAATGGGAAGAGTTTATGAAAAATTTCCTTTAGTTATTATTATTAACACTAATGTAATATTTTTATTTAAAAATACTATTAATATCTTGTGTTTTATATTGTCAAAAAAATACATTATTCCTCTTCCTTAAAATTTAAAAAAAATTAAAAATTTTTATTTTTTTCCATGTTACTAAACAAGAGTGGATTTCAAGAAAAATGATATGGCACTTAGAGCACATTGAGTGGAACATTCTGCAGAATTTCTTAAGAGGAAAGAGGAAATCAGCTCTTTGGCTCCTAAAACTCAGAAGGAATAAATTATGTTTCTTAGTAAAGCATGCAAGTAAAATAATGTAAGTCAAATCTAATTTCCCTTACAGAAGTAGCATTGTAATGCATTCCAAACCAAGGGAATAATAACAGCAGTAACAAGAATGGCCACATTTAATAAATGAAATAAATACAACCCAGTGTGCCACGCAGGGGCCTTGAAATGGTCTTAGCACGGTAAGGGAACAGATTGGGGTCTTCAAACCAATAGCCACAAAAATACTCCATGGAATGCTAAGGCCATGAGCAGAGAAAATAGATGGACTTTATCCATCCAACAAATACTATGTGCCATTTCTTCTTTAGGTGCTGGAACTGAACAATAAAAAGGACAACCTTCTAATTCCAAGTAGCTGTAGCCTAACGAGGAAGACTGGCAGATAATTGAGCGATTGACGTACATAATGATATGTCTTTTGACAGAAATAAGGTGCTGAGGAAACATACACAAGCATTGTTTAAGGCATTTTGTAGAAGGATTAGGTTAGCCTTTCCAGTGAAAGTGATGTATCAGTTGAGGATTGAGAAAGAAGTAGAATTTATCCAGCAGCCATACGGAATTCCCTGCGGTTAGAAGGAAGATAGGGAAAGAGAAGAGAAAGAAGAGGAAAGAGAAATTGAATGGTGGGAAAAGGGACAGGGTTGCAAGGAATAGCAGTATCGGGTACCGGAACACAGATCTCCGATGCACTTCAGTCCTCTTTCTTTGGCTCCATCTTCACAGTGAGTAGGATGCTGCCAACCCAAATCAAAAGAATGAAGAATGGAGGAAGAGAAAGCAAATTTGCAGCTCTAACTATAAGCCTTTCAGATATATTTTGACTCTAATTCTGTCACTGGAAACCCCTATGAGGCAAAGTGATACAGAGGGAATGGAAATTGAGGAGTTAAGGGAACCTAGGCTTTTTGTTTTATTTTATTTTTTTACACTAGTGCTGAAAATTACTTGCTATGTAGGCTTTAGCAAATCACAAGTTTTTTGATCCTCAATTTTTTTCATTGAAAAAGAATATAACCTCCCTCCAAGGTTGTTCTGAGAATCAAACAGATGTGAGAGTGCTTTGAAAAATCAGTATGTGTTATTCAAATACAGATCATTATTATTTAGTACAGAAGTTCCCAGATTTCTCTTGCCTGTTTCAACATCATTACAAGAATATGAAATGCAGATCCATGCTCACCTCTCTCGGCCCTTATGGGGCCTGTCACAATCTGGACTAGGGAGAGAAGAGAGGTGACATGACATCGTAGCTGCATAAATCCATTCATGTAAGGCTGAGATCACAGTGGAGTTTTACTTCTTCCACCAAGCACCCTGAAGTCAAGTCTGTCCATATAAATAATATAACAAAACAGACGTGCACTCAGATTTCAAGAACAGTGATAAGAGTAGGGAAGAAGGAAAAGGTGATTTCTTCAGGGCAAGAGGAATTTTTCTGAGTTAGGATAGAACTGCACAAAGCCACTGTAGCAATTATCTGGGCCTGCAACTGCCACAATACCTGAGCTACCTGCCCACAGCAATACACCTGTGTGCAATGTAATCACAGCTGGAAAGTTTTTGAAGCTAATTATATAGCACCTTGACAAGTAGCATTTTAAGCCATCAAAGAATGTTTTGTGACTTTTGCCAACATAATACATACCTTGCCAGTTATGTTTTTAAAAAGTAGGTGGCATTTTATTTACAAGATTGGGAGACAAATTCCAGTACTATCTTCTACAGCATTTAAATCTTCAGGTTATTTTTATGACCTTATATTTATGATCTTTCAGATTTTCCTTAATTCAAAAATTTTACCCAAAATCAGTCCCATAAAAATTGTGTTTGGTGATTTTAAATGCTCTCATATTGAGGGGTTTTTAAAGTTCTTTCAATTTCAGCCTTGACTTTGTTTTATATTTGATGCTTCTCAAACCTGGCTTTGCATAAGAATTACTCAGAGAATATTTTAAAATGTCGATTCCTAGACCTTAGCTCTGGTGATTCTGATTTTGTTTTGAAACTGGAAATCCATGTCATCCTCACAATAAGCACTTCCAATGATGTACTACTTTCTTTAAATGGAAGGAACAACAAGAAAACTGTCCTTCCTTGGTATGATCATTCTCATCTGGGACCCTCTCTTCCTCCCATCCAGTTGTTAGAGAGGAATGTATTTTCTATTTCTTTCCTATAACAATGCAGATAAAAGCTAAATGGCCCTGACTTCCATGGGAAAGTTTACCACTGAGAACTATCGCAATCCTAAAATTTCTCTCAATATTATCATCCATTGCAAGGTGTAAACACTCTTAAAATTGTTTTAGTCAGTTAGGACCCTTCAGGATGTTAGTAATGAATCTCTCCTGGAAAAGGACCAATTTAAATCAGTACAATGAGATTCTGGTGTGAATATAAGAAGTGGCAAAGCTCCCCCAGAATCCATTTGTTCCTTTATGGTCCCCTGGTGAGTTTTACCACTGGGTAGAATTCACAAATGAAAAAAAGAAATCTCAAGAAAAACATTTCACACAGGGAATTTAACAAGAAAAAGCACCTACCTTATAGAAAACAGATGGCTAGCGACACTAAAGCTGAAAGGCTGTCAGCTGTGTCTTCAGCCTGTTTTTCTACGCTTTTAAAATTTGGCAGGGAAAATCCCTTACATTTTACCAAAAGGGGCCCAGCCCATGAATGATTTACTAAAGAAATCAGAAAATCCATGTTTTTGAATATGAAATATGTAAAATGTTTGAAGAATGGCTTTTTCAATCAAGGCTTTTCAACTTTTATTTTGAAATATGACTCTGGGACATTCCTCAAATTATTCAGAAATGAAGAGAAAATGGTGTGGATAAAATAATAGTTTTATGTCAGATTTCACTTTTTTCATCTTTTAAAACTTCTTCTGTCTTTTATATGCAAAAGCTACTGGGTGCTAGGTGACATTTACTTTCCTAAATCACCTAATTGATTTCAAAATGGACAAGTTATAGCATATGGTCTAGGAAGTTATTTTCAAATTAGGAATCTAAGAGCAACTTATCTGTCTCATACATTCATTCAAACTTCATTTAAACTAAAATTTAGGGGTTAAGAGGTTGGATTATAATTTAGCCATTTATTGAATAAACATATGCAGCAACATTAAAGACTGTGCTGGGAGGTTTCTAGTAATAGAAAGTTCATGCCTTCATGTGGCTTATACTTTAGATGTTTTAAATTGTGCTCTTTTAATGGTTCTGCCTGCAGCAGTTATGAATTTTGTCAGCAGGAGTGACCTTAAAGCAAAGAAAGATGAAAGAAATTAATAGTTAACGAAAGTAAGATGTCTGCATTTTGATATTTTAGAAGTCTTTTTGGTCACAGAACTAAAATATTTTTCCTCCTTACATTCCTTCAGTTCAATTCAACAAAAATGCATTTTCTATCTTCTCTGTGCCAGGCACTGCCCTGGATCCTGGTTGATAGAGCAATGGCCACATTTCCGAATACTTTTATTTCTGAAAGAAACAGTCTTATCTGGTTTCACGTGAGAATTTGTTTCTCCTTTGGTAATTCATGGGAAGATGGATGTATGTTGTGGGTAGAACCTATGTGTGTGCTTTTGGAAAATTTACTCCAAATTCTCGTAGTCACTGAGATATTGTAAGAGGAGAGTCTATGAAATAGACTTAGAAAACTAAGTGAATGGGGATTAAGTTTTGATTTAGAACTTCTCTAAAAATCCATTTACTCATTTATTTAACAATGATTCAGTGAGCACCTAATATGCACTCAATTTCAAAAGGGTGCTTATTTCTAAAAACACGGCTCATATTCACCCCTAATTTTTGCTTTAGCACCTGGACTATACTCTCCACTGAGACAGGATATCCTTGTGCTATTCATAGCTGTATCCCTGACATCTAGCAGGGGCTCTGGGACATAATGGATGTCTAAATGGGAAAGGAGGAAATAAAATCAGAGGATTGCCAGTACATTTAAATAGCCACCTACGCTCTGAAAAGATTTCAGATATCTCTAGCATCTCTTCTGCAGAGATAAGTCTCCATTTCATTTTATAGTTGAAGAAATATTCAGAGGATAAACTAGTCTACAAACTTGCCTTTTGTACAAGTGACTGTGGAAAATGAACTCAATTTATAAAGCCCAAGTCACATTTAAAGAGCTCAATATATTTCTTTTCATTCATTCAACACATATATTGAGTACCATCTATGTATTAGACACCATACCCATATCAGGAATGAGTGTGTGAACAGACACAAAAAACCTGGTCCTTGAAGAGCGCACATACTAGCTGAGGGAAACAGAAAATAAGCAAATAAATACATAACCATATAATATGTCTAATAGTGACAAGTGTTACATGAAAAATTACAGCAAAGTAAAGACAAAGAGTGCCAGGAGAGAAGTGAATTGAGTGGAGAGAAGAGACTGGGCTTAATTCTGAATAATGAGGGATGGTCTCACAGATAAAGTAGAATTTGAGCAGAGACTGAGGGAAACAACATAGCATTTTCAAATGACAATTCTTATTAGAAGAAATGTCATCTTTAAGTACTGTCATCATAAAAAGTGATTTCAAGGTCTTTCTTGGATTATACAAAATGACTTGACAGCTAAATTAATTGTAAAATTCATACAATGGAACGATGAATTGCTTTGCCTTTGTAATTTCTCAGCAAATAAAACACAAAACATTGAAAAGTATTCCTTTTTGCCCTTAAACTGTTCCAGCCACTTAAAAATTTCATGAAAATAATGGCAATTCAGTGAAAAAAATTTAAATTTTGCTTAGAGTTCTCAGCAGAAAAACATTTTTTAAATGAATTAGATTGTTGTAAAACATCAAGATAGACAGTCTGAGGATACCGTATTAGGCAAAATATTTAAATCAAAGATTGGCTTTCAGCTGCCATTGGATACAGAGGATTTCTGTTGAGCAAAAACAGCAAGTAGGCCCAAAGCTCAATAACAAGACATTCAGTTTTTCTGGACCTTGGGAGGAAAAATATATGATGATATTTTGTGCAATTGCGCTTAAGGAAAATATACTGATGGTAAACTCTTTTGTCCAAAAAGGTGAAAATCTAGCAATTCTAATGAAGTATTCATTAAAGAACTGAATCATTGACAAGAATAAATATTCGAGTATGAATCAATCAGTTTTAAAATCCCTCCAAGAGAATTTTATCATTCACATACATATAAATATGTATATGTATGTGTGTGTTTACATAACTTTTAGCTAAATCCACCTCTTATATTAATACTTGGTAAAACAAATTAGAGGAGAAAGGGAGAAATTTTATGTATAAATTAGTAATTATAAATTTCACATAATACTATATGAATATTTCAAACAAGATAATTCTATGTAATATAATTGATAAAACAATATGAATACTACATTTTGGATTAATTCAGAGGATAATAAGTTTTGATTATAAGGTATCTATTAATTCATCCACTGAGGTTCCTATTTTAATTCTCTTATATTAAAATGTCTGTTATTTGAAAAATATGTCATTAAGCTATATGGACATATGATTAAACATGATCATGGCAAAGTTCTGTGACCTCAGGAAGCCAGAATAGCCACGTTTTGCATCTATTTTTATGATATGTAATCATAGCCTAGTTTTTAGAGACATAAGTAGAAGTTTCCTACCACATCGACATTCCAGAACAACAGTATCATTTTGGTACAGACAACTTCAGAAAATCAGAGGGGGAAAGAAAAAGAAACTTGTTTTTAGAAAGGTTATAAACCTGATTATGTATTTTTAAAAACTTCTCTTAATCAGAGAAAATGAATTGTGGGCACTTATGGGAGTTGTGTAAATAAACTTATTAGCCCAGGCTTCAAATATTAAGTAAAAAACTATCTTAACTTTCCAATAATTTGACTCTACTTTTATTCAAACCAAATACAACTAATATTTTTGGAAAAGATTAATAGAACTGAAAAACAATGAGTGAAATTTAAATAGTCAAAGCACAATGTATAGCAATAAAAGATATACTTCATATCCTTTTTAACTATCCATATAATTTATTGTCAAAAATCAATAAAACAGTATTAATTGATTATTCACTGCCTGAGATTCCCTGGCTAGATGTTTTGGAAAGAACAACAGGGTAAGCGATTACTCAGAGATAAAAAATTTGAATATAGGATATACTTAGCAGCAGTGCTGAGGGTTGTTCTGCCTGACATTGAATATTCTATCTAGAGAGCAAGTAGAAGAAAAGCCAGAGGTGTCAGCTGCTTCCAATCGCAGAAATCCTGGACACTAACTAAGACAGTTGTATTTAACTTGGTTGATGGGGATGGGAGGGCATTGAAGTCTTTTTGCTTTCTTGAGCAGCAAAATGAAAAAAGGACAATTGAATCTCCTGAGATCGTAGAATGAACTAAGAGAATCAGAGAGCGGGGAAAGATTTCATGCAGTTAGGTGGTCATTATTCTGGGCCTTGTGTGATTGAGGAGGCTCCATCCTAAGGACGGAGGGGAAGCAAAGAGAAAGAAGCTAGAGAGACCATGTCACCGACCAAGTGTTGGTGACAGAATCAGAAGAGTTCCCAAGTTATATTTCACACGAGAAAAAGATTTTTTGGAGCACTTTGTCCTGAGTGAAATGACTATTTCTTTGTGTTTTCCTTTAGTTGTTTATTTCTGAGTGAAACACTGGGGAGATATACATGGAATCACTGCTCACCCTCACAGACCTTACAGTCTAGTAAGGACACAGCCGTATGGAATTGTTTCAACTTTCATGACATCTTTTCTTGCTCTAATAAAAAAAATACTGAAAATTATATGCTGATCAATGTTCTTTGAAATCAAGACAGGTTGCTAGATCCAGCATCTTCATGGCCCTCTGCGAGTCATTAGTACCCCTCGCCCTCTGTTCTGTTTCCATCAGTCGCATAGCACCTCGTCCTACTCTCACAAGCCAGGGAGCCCTGACCGAGTAGCTGTGACCTGAGCCTGAAAAATTCTTCTAAGGTAGTTGATAAGATAAACACGACCTCTTGGCAATTTGCTAGACTATATTGGAGCACATCATTTCCAATGGTTTTGCAAAAAGCAAATTCAAAATTGATGAACTGATAGGAGTAAAAAATCCTACACAAAAATACCTTTCTGGAACTTGAGAGTCAACAAACACCAAGCCATGGGCAAAGTCCAGAAAAACGAAACAAATGATATCATGAAGGGCAATGCAAAAAATTGCCATGTACACCCCTTAAGCATGACTAAAAAGAGAGAGATGGAGTGGTTGGTTAATCAGTTTAGAGATTTACCAAATGAAATCCTTTTAATCCCAATGAATCCTTCATTACTAATAACACTAGCTCCTGCGTGCCTTATTAACCACGTGAAATTAGCACAGATTGAGAAATTAAAACAAGCATTCGTTTTAAAGCTTGGGAAAGTCGTCTTACCCTTAAGGACAATATCCATACCTCCAGCTCTATAATTTTGAGTTAGCTGGAATATATATTATGAATGTAATAAATCTTCAAGTCAAATCATAATTTTTCTTCTTGTTATCTTTCTATCTCTATTTTCCATGTCAGCTTACACTTATGCTGCAGTCAAATAATAAAGAAGGACTGGCTTAATTTAAAACCACTTAAGTTCTAACTCAAACCAACCAAACAAAAAAAACAGAACTTACCACAGATGGGCATGGATTACTGGACTATTACCTAAACCCTGTTAGCAACTTTTTTCTTCCTAACCTGGATATTTAAGTAATATATAATTTGTGATGGAGATATTTTATGACAAAATATTGCCACACAGGCAGTTAGGTATTATCAATAGCAACACAAATGTTTTCAATGTTTCATGAATCTGCAGGGTACTTACCTGGCAAAAGAAATACTGCCTAAACTTGCCATTGAGGTACTACAATGATTTCTGGCAAATACTATTCCTCTGATAAATGATAAATAAATATCGGTTACAATGAACTAGAAAAGAAAAGATAGTGCTCTGCTTGCAGTTTATTATTGAAAATCTATAGGCTAGTGTCTGTCAATTGTTTCAGTTCCAGACAGTTGAAAACACTATATCCATATCTACAGACTTCAGAAGTCTCCGGGTTAATGTTAAAGAACTGGTGACTTGACGTTCAGATATTGGTCTTTTTTATTTTATGAAATATTAAAATAAAACATAATTCAGTTTAAAAGGATTGTGTTTAAATTGGCAGTAGTCACAGTAGTTATAGTAGAAGTAGCATTAGAAGCTTACTTAATATGTAAGTATGTATGTATATATTAAGTAGCACATACTTAATATGTGCTAAGTGTTGACCTGTTTTGCATTCTTGATCTCACTTAATCTTCAACAAACATAGCGTCCTTCTCATGAAGAAACTGATAGTAGCTCACAGCAATTCCCACACTTCATAAGCAATAGGCTCTGGATTTGAAACCAGACTGTATTACTGCAGGCGTCAGCTTTTTCATCAGTAAGAAAGATCAGCAGAGGAAGAGGTCCATCAATCACCTTCACTCCCTGGATGGGCTGTGGTCAGGTGGGTGTTAGAATAAGATGATTCCCTGTACGGGACCTGCTGAGCTAGGTAGGGCCCTAACTCAGGTTCTGGTTTCGCAGCACTGAAAGTTCAGAAACCTTATCGTTAACTCAACCTGTATTCATCAGATTCATTTTTTTAAATGCTAATCTATGCTGTATATGTTCACAGAAAATTAATGTATATATGAAAAGCCAACTTCTTGTTCTGCAGACCAGAAGTTTTCTGTGAGCTAATCAGCACCTTCTAATAGAAACATTACTGTTATGCATGTAAATATATTTGGGTAAAAAATCTACATATCTATAAATATATATATGTATATATTTTATATAAAAAACAGTTTCATATGTGGCTATCCAGGATGTAGATACATTCTTTTATATAGGTGGTTATACAGACATTCATATTGGGCAGCTATAGATTTTTTTCTTTTTTGTAAATACTTATAGGTACATAAAAATATACATGTATAACCATGGTGAAACCTTCTTTACTATATTTATTTACATGGACAGACAGAAAACATAAACACTATGAAATTTTATGATGCTAACAATTATGCAGTGATACAGGGAGTGGGGAAGGCAGATAGTCAAATTTCCAAATCTGATTTTTTTATATTTATACTTTTTCATGTTATTTTATACAATATTTATTTTGTTTTATACTATATTTATTTTTAAACTTGGAATTTGATTTAAACTCATCCTTATTCAGGTAATTACAATGCTTTATTTTTGGCATAAGTACGCTGCCTTGCCAAATATATTCGATTTGGTTCAATTAGTAAAACATGGCAAGCTATAAGCTTGCTTCACTTCCAGCTCCTTACAATCTGAACTTTATTCTCATATTAACTTCTGATGACCTAAAAGTTTTATTGTCTCATAATATTCATCATTTTGAAACACAGAAGTCAAATGTCAAATAAAATGCTGAATCTATCTCTTTAGTGTATTAGAAATACATATTCTATAATTAATAAATTTCATTCATGTCCCTTCTGAATAAAAGTAACTGGACTAATTTCCGCAAGCAAAAACACATAGTTCTCTGAATACAGCCATAGAATGTGGTTTATAGATCTAGAGTGAAGTACTTATCATTGCCTTTTCCACAAAACAATGTGATTCAAGGGGTATTAAAATCATCATAGCAAATAAAATCCCATTTTTACATGAGAGATGTCTTCTAAAGTTTTAAAATCTAGGCCATATAATAATAGCAAATATATCAAGGCCACAGCAAAATCCAAATTCTGTGTTGGCTCATATTACTTAATGAAGTCATTTTATAGAAGTGGCAGAAAGGAAAACTTATACTCTGATCACCATTGGAGAGTGAAGGATTAAGGCAGAAATCCAAATTTAGTGGGCTGGGTTTATTTTGTACTGGAATTTTAAGTTGTATTCTTTTGTGTATTAAACAAATATGGATATTTTTCACTTACACAGAGGAAACTTCTTTCTCTTACTTTCCTAATTTGTTAGCCATGGGTTCAGAAAATACCTTCCTTTCTTCTTTACTATAGGAAAAGCAACAGCGCATGTGGGATGGAAGCTGAGCTGGCTCCTCAGCGTTCAGGAGACAGTGCGGGTGGTGGGGACAGGGACAGGTAGATGCTGGTGAGCTGAAGCTTGCACATTCCTCACCGAGGTGTGAAGCACCGTTCGGCACAAGGTTTCGGGTACATAAATCACGTGGGTCCAGGGTTTCTCAGACCTGACAAATTTTAAAGAGATTCTAGAAATCAATATTTGTATTTGACATGTCTCAATTTTTTAAAGTTAGTGATGTGATTCAAATAGTTTTAAAAAGCACTGTGTGAGCCAAACAAAATATATGTGCAGGCCTAAGTCAGCGAAGGACTCCAGGTATTATTTCCAGCCTCTGCCTAACTCTACCCTTATCCTATTCATTAACATGTCTTAATTTACCTCTGTTTAATGTGCTATCCCAAATACGGAAGGTTTGAGAAGAAATGCTGTAAAAGCCAAGGCTATTCTACTGTCCCTGCTTCCAAAATATTAAGAAAAACATATTTCATTGAAATATTTATAGATATGTATATATACACCTATTAGTATAATATGCATATTTCCTCATTCTGTCAGCTGAAAGGGTACAGAAGCAATGACTCCCCAGCAGCAACAAACACATCTAGGTCCCAGATTGTGGTTTCTGATACCATTCTTTAATAAAAGGAGCAAAGGCTCTTTGAAGAAATGGCTGATTCCAGGGCTGGGCCAGAAAATATACAAGATGAGCCTGGAGTATCTTACAGTACCAGAAAGCAAATGCTCAAAGAAAAAAGTCCACATGATGGGGCTATATCAAAAGAACACAGGAGCCAACTGAATGAGCTTCGAATGGCCAAAACTGGAACAATTTGACCCAAAAAATAAGCAAAGTAGTACTTGATTATAACCAAAAGTATAAAATAAATATATATGAGTCCATACTGATATAAATACATAAATATGGAATAGAATAGACAAATCTCCTGTGTAGAATTACAAATAATTTATGTAGATATTCCACCCTCTAGGAGATGGAGAGTAACTCCCCACTCCTTCAGTGTGAACTGCACATTGTGACTTCCTTCCAGAATACAGTATGGAAAGAGAAGAAAAATGATAAATTTACAGTGGAGACACCAGACAAACACTACTGCAGACAGGCAATCAAGTTTAACATCAGTGGTGATAAATTATGTTGGTCGTTGAGAATGGCACTTTAACTCTCAAAGCGTCCTCTCAAACACCCATACCCAAGTCTAATCATGAGAAGAAAAAATCATTCACATCCTAATTGAGGTACGTGCTACAAAATACCTGACTAATGCTCCTCAAACCTGTCAAGGTTATGAAAAACAAGCAAAGTCTGGGAAACTGCCACAGCCAAGAGGAGCCTTACGAAGACATGCCAACTACATGTAATATGGTATTCTGTATGGAATCCTGGAACAGAAAAAGCTCATTAAGTAAAAACTAAGAAAATCTGAATAGAATATGGACTTTAGTTAATAATAAAGTATTTATATTAGTTCATTAGTTGTCAATGTAAGATGTTAAAAAGTGAAAATTAGGTCTGGACTATTTGAGAACTTTCTACATCATCTTTATAAATTTTTTTGTAAATCTAAAACTTCTAAAATTAAAAAGTATCTTTAAAAAATAACCAGATGTTAAACATGTTCAAAGTACAATTTGCTAGTATTTCTGTAATTGCCCAGTTATAAAAAGCAGGAAGAAAAATAAGAATCAAAATTTTAAGAATTCCTTTATGACAAAATATAGAATCTCACTTTAACATACTCCATACAATACTATATAAAGCAAAAAATAAAACCAAAATTTTCAGCACACTTAAAGACACACACAAAAAATGCCCAAGACCTCAATGCTAAACATAGCCCTCCGGTTCCCACTACAGAGCCCTTTCCTGGGGGCCACATTGCCTTCTTCCCTTCATTCTGTCTTAAACAGACTAAAGAACTTTTCTGAATATTAATACATTTCAAGCCTGGAGGCACATTGACACTTTACTCCAAATGAAAATACGTTTATTGAACAGAAAGCTAAACACAAAGATACCACTGTGCTTCAACAAAGCTAATGATAAAGATACAGACATGTGTATGTGTGTATATGCACATCTATATGGAAAGGAAGACAGAATACGGAAATTTACTTTTGCTCAAAATTTATAATGCTATAATCACAGCTTTATATTTCCATAACATTATTTTCCCCTTAGGTTATTATCTTTACCCCTGCCCCTTCTTCTTATTAGGTCTTATGTATTCTGTAGAGGCTTAATGTATACGAGGCAAAACAGTTTCCGGTATCAGAAGACAGCTCTAGCAATTACTATCAGGGAGACCTTAAGTAAGTGATTTATTTTCCTAAGGCTCAGCTCTCCCAATTTAAAAATTAGGCTTAATAACTCTTATCTACAATGAAATGAGATAAATTACACAAAAACATTTTGAACTATTAAGTACTACATAAATATTCCTTGTTAGTTCAAATATTCTGTTCTGAAATGTACTAAAAATTTTATCTTGCTCACTGACAATTTAAAAATATTTTAATGATAAGTCATCATTCTTTTATTCAAAAAAACTATAAAGTAGCCAGATATATTTCTTTTAATAGAGAGGTGCTGAAAGTGAGGATTCTGGGAAGTAAAGCAGGACTTTGACAAGCAGAGATGGGGGACAGGTAACACCAGCTAAGGATTCCACATGGTCTGGTGTGGAGGCGGAGTTGGAAATACAGTGTGCATCAAATTATTTTCCTATTTTCCATTTTATAGATATTTTACAGATAAAGGGATTGAGGTGCACAGAGGCAAAATGTTTTTGCCAAGTTAGTGAAGAGTTAGTTTTCAAAGCCTTATCTTTGCAGAAGATTAGTTCTATTATTTAAACAAAAAACTATGTTGTTGATATATAGTCGAATACCCATCTTACTAGGATGATTTATTAATGACTCTGGTTAAAGATCTCCTCTCACCCAACAAAATGAGTTTATAGTCACATGGGTCACATAGTTAATGTGAGCTTTAAGGTTACCACTCTCATCCCCAACTGGTCAATTCTGGAAACTGACCAGTGCTACATCAAAATAGTGAAAGGCACTGCAAAATTTCCTCTGGATCATTAAGGTATACTCTGACCTGTAAATAAAGGTAACTGTCCAGTTAATTGGATTAAGGAGATAATAGGGATTAACAGTGAAGCATCTCTTTTACGCTGGAAGAAATTCAGTGGTCCGGTATATTTCACTTCCTTAATTTCATAACAAAGTTTATATCAAACATCAAAGACCAAAAGTTGAGCTTCGTCAAATGAAGAAAAACATTTGAGATGTTTTATGGATATTTTATAAATTCTATCAAATTATTTTCTGTAATTTCTTATGTCTATGGTAAGAGATAATATAAATTTGATAAAATTAAGCTATAATTTTTCCTATTCTATGTAAACATTGCAAACACTGCATAGACTTGATAAGCCATTATTGGAAATTGATATAGATTATTTTAAAAGATTTAACTTAAAACTATATTTTTAGTAAACATGTAAAATATTTAGTAAATTTAGTAAATATATAAAGGTGTTACGATTGAAAATAATTTTAAGCAAAAAAATTTAAATAGTAAAATTCTTTCTAGTGTGAAACAAGTTTATTCTTTGAATCAGATTATCTCTAAACATCTATAATCCTCTCAAAATTTTTGTTTTTTTATTTTTAAGATAAATGCTTAACATTTATGATATACATAGATTGTAGATTAGTATTGTCCATACTACAGTCAACTACAATTACAAATTTTTCTATCTGTATATATCACTTACCATTATTTATGTGCATTTTAATTAAAATCTACTTAAGTTGACTCTTCCCTTTTTTAAACCTAACTTAGTTCTAAATCAACCTCAGATTTAGTAAACTAAATAATTTTTCCTATTATAAACATATGACATATAAAATGTTATGTACTACCTGAAATTATCTCATGTATCACTAGTAATTAATGTCCTATACTTTGAGAAACATTCTCATAGACAATAGAATTTCAGAATGTGGGTAATTTTTAAAGTTAGCTTATGCCACAAAAATTATAAGTAGATGTAAATTGATGAAATCAAATGATCCTATAATAAAAAATACTTTAAACCTATGTTGAGGAGATATTTTTAATGCCACCTTAACACAATGTACTGGCGTTATTTATAAAAATGTACAGTACATAGGCTCAATAAATGAGTGTACTTATTAGGCACTCAATAAATGGTAGCCTTAAAATAATTATTATTATATTAATGAACATCCATTAAAGAATAATAATTTAAATCATTATTGTCCATTCCATCTCCTTAATTCTCAGAGCACAGTTCCTCAGATTTTATGCCTGCTCTTTCATAGAGCCAACCAGAAACTTTTCTACATATTTTACCGTACTTATTCCCCTTTTCTTTCTGCTTTCAATACCACAGATATTCCACAGATTTCTTTCTACCCTGTAATCTATTTTAAATGTAGCTACTAAAACTGTCTTCTTAAATGGCCCTTCCACCATTTCACCTTCCTCGAACCTCAGCAATTGTCCTCCGTAGCACTCTGGCCCAATAACAAATGTGTCCTCACCTTCAGAATTGTGACTGTTGTTTACACCTTACAAAACTCATGTGTTGCTTCCCTAACTACCTACCCATTCTCCGATCTATTGGTTCTCGTAAATATTATTTTCATATTCCAATTAAAAATCTATATTCTTAAATAAATCTTTTTCATGTCAACCATGACTGCTCACTCTCTCTCCCAACAGAGGACACATAAAATTTTTAGGTGCTTCTCCTCTAGCTTCACGCCATACAGAGCACACAGTGTTGGCTACTTCCTAAACCACCAGGCCTCCTGATGACTTGCGTGCATCATCTATCTATATCACTATTTGGAGGGCATTGATATATTGTTTGCAGACTGTACACTTCACAAAGTCCCCAATTGAGGGGACCAGTGGGAACTGACATTCAATCCAAGCTCTCCTTGTCATGCCATGATCCCTAGCTTGAGGCTACACCTACTGGAGGAAGGGATGCCTTTTCGTCTGCACAAGGGTCCTGTCTGCTCGCCTAGGGTTACCTGGAGGTGGCACTGTTTTCTAGTTCAGACAAAGCTGTGTAAAGGCCTACTTGGCCCCATTTCCCATTGGAGAATTTTTTTCCTAACTTGATCCCATCCTAATATAGTTTCTCTCACATTCCCTATTAGAATGAGTGTTCTTCAATGACATTAATAAAGTATTCATTCAACAACTAGGTCTTAAACATCCATTGTGTCTATTACACTATGAAAACAAAACAAAAAAATCTGTTATAAAATAATTTACATTCTGATTGGGGAACCAAGCCCACAGATGAAACATTTAAGCAAATATACACCTTGCTTTCGTGTGAAGGCAAATGAAAGCCAGATGCATAGAGGTTAGACTAACTAGGAAAGACTTCACAGAGAAAGCAGGTCTTACACTGGATTTTGAAAAAGGCGTCAGATATAGCTAGGCTGCAGGAAGGAATGAAGACATTGTAGAAACATGGAAAATGTCCTACAAGTGGTATAGTACAGGTATTGTGTTCCATCTAAAAAATACATAGCTGCAGAACTGAATTCTTAGAGAACTCAACATCATAATGAAGATTAATATATTAGGGATCACCAGAGTAGAATTTTAAGTCCAATCTGCTTCCCAGATCTTTGCAGGGAGGAGGGGGCAAAAACAATGTAGTGTTTGTATTTATCATCTGCAAACCAGATGGTTTATGGCAAGGGGTGTGGACACTCAAAGGCATTCTTCCCCTGCAAGAAATCATGTCGCTGTGATGCAAGACTCTTGAGCCTCTAAACACAGTGAACTCAAACGTGCTTGAGGGTTTTCTGAACAATTCATAAAATCAAAAGATAGATAAATAAAAGAAAGAAAAAAAGATACAGTTTGACACACAAGGAGAATAGGAATCTCAGTTTCAGTAAGCAAGTGCATGGTTGTAAATATGTTTAGTTTTACCTAGTTAGGCCAGTTAAGGTTTTATTTTTGAGCAATAATCTTCTCAAAGGAGAAGGTTGGAAAACATTCAGTGTTTGTTTATTGTAAATTTTGAATTAGAAAACTGGACTTTGTTTTTATAATGATACATTTCAGCTTCATAAGGACACCATAGGCTACAATACTCCTGTAACCATATAATGCTGAAAGAATGAGATCAAACAAAAATATATGTGCATATATCCAAGCATATGTATGTTACATGATACTTTTTCAAGAGTTTTCAAATAATCTAAATGAATAAAATCCATTACCCATCTTCTTAAATTAAATATATATTTTCAATTTTATGAGTTTTTTTTAATTCTAATGAATTTGGAAAGATGGTGGGTGCTTATAATTCTCATAAACAATGTGAAACACCAGATGAACTAACTAGTCTGAATGAGTAGAATATCCTGAACAGTAAGTACAGTTTAAGCACCAAGTAGGCCTGACTTGCTAATGTGGATAAAGAATTCTCCATTTGGTTCTGAGTAGGAACAGATGCCTCATATCTTTTAGAAAGGAAATTACATTCTACAGAAGAGGAACTCAGCACTGCCAAATTAATAAGATAAGAGATTTCATCATCTCCTGGAATACATTAGCACGCAATTCTCCTCTTATTCCAGTGATGCTTTCTGAACTAGCCTTTCTTTGAGTTTGGAACCTCATGGAAACCTGAGTTAACCTAGTCCACAACCGGAATTGCCTTCAGAGCATTGCAGAATTCTTTTTGATTCCTATATGAATGCAACAATAGAAGCCATGAGTGTTTCCATGTTCTCACAAAAACTTCTTTACTTCAGACTATGTTGGATGTTGGATGTGAGAGGATGTATGGATTCTTGCATACAAAGGGTTAGAAATATGATATGGGAGTTGTACATCCAATAGAAATTTTACTTTAATGAGTAAAATAATGTGAAAAATAACATGCATCAGGAATTAAGAATGATATTTTCCTTGAGCATCTTTTCTTTGTTAATTTTTTTTACATGAATTCCAGGCAGTGTTGATTGAATTTCCTACGTAAGTAGTAAAATACGGTAATGCAAATATACTATAGTTCACTAAAATAATACAACTAAGCTGAAAATATAAAAGATTTATTCACACAACCCCAAATATCCATTGAATACCTACTACAGTTGAGTATACTATGTGCAGGTACTTGACTGCACGAACAAAAAATGAAATAAGACATTGTCTCTCCTTTGAGAATTTACAGACGAGTAGAGAAAACCCATAAGTAATCAATTATAATAATGCACGGTGTGTGTAAAATCAGAAGTATATACTAGATGCTATGGTAGCATATCGAGATGACATCCAAATCACACTGAGGATCCAAATGAAATAATTTACAATTATGTATTGCTATTTGAATCACACACTAATTTAGAAATGTCATAGATACCAGACCTTATCTATAATTTTCCCACTGTCTAACCAGTGTCTACTACATTTCCCAGATCACTGTGGGCTCTTGAAAAAGTACTGTCAAGTAATGAGCTGAAGAAAACTTTATTCAATAGAATTTCTATTGGGCAAGTACAATATTTTAAAGAAAAGTGTATATTTAATACTTCGCTAAGCTGCATAGAGTACTGGGGAAACCCATTAAAAGGTGAGGCAGGCTACAAAAGAGTACGAGATGAGGAATGGTTATTTTGTTTGCTGAGAAGGAAGGGAAGGGAGAAAATAGATAGACAGTCGTTAATACTGTGACCCTTCCTTAGAACCCTAAATCTTCACTTAAATTATTAAATTCCCAAAGATTTAACATGAGTGGATTTTGTTGTGTATACAATGAGGTAATGACTGTCACATCTGGCCTCACACAGAGCAAGACAGTAGAATTACATAGAAGGCAAAACACCAAGGATTTGGGGGAAGTTACATGCAATTTAACTGGAGAGGGACCTACAACTAACATCTTGATTATAGTGAAGACATCTTGATGACATTTGAAAGGATGAACAATGAAGAAAATGGGAAGAGTATTCCAGGAAGATGTGGGAGAAGATACAGACTCATGAAATGATACTGCTTAGGAAGAACTGTACTGCAAAAGAAAAGGAAGAGTGCAGTGAGAAGTAAATGAAGATAAGGTAATTAGGGATCAAATCATAAAAGGCCTTGATTGTTAAACTAAAGAACATGAACCTTACTGTATAGGAGTTAGGGAACTTTTTAAGCAAAAGAATCTGAATAGGATATAACAATTAAGAAAGTGAAAACTTTTGATAAAATATTAATAGTGTGAATTTATATTGTCATTTCCTCATAGAGATACAGAATGTATACTTGCATATGAAAATATAGGTGATTACAGACATCTGTTAGCTAAAATTGAATTTTTAGAGTCTAGACAGAGTTGAGCAGGAATTGATGCTGGTCATATCATGGATGTCCATTTCTGTCTATTCACTATTCACAATGATTAGGTCCAGCATTGGGCAAAAGAAGGAATGCTATATAAAATAATTTAATTTTAGGAGAGGGAGCTTAGGAAAATGTGGCCGTTATTAAAAAAAAAAAAAGTAAAAAGGAATAGTTTAAAATAAAATGAACCACAGAACGTCTGGAGACTATTTTAAAATACACCATTAGAAGCCCAAGATAAATTTTTTGTCATGAATCATAAAAACAAGCCAGACACATTTAAAAAATGCTTTCACAGCAAACTATTATAGTAAAAGCTGCCATCACAAAGAGAAATAGGTATCCAAATCAAATTTTCCCAAATCAAAGAAAAAAGGGGAAGCCTCGAAAGTGTGACAGGTCAGATACAACTAGAAATTAGGCAGACCAGAAAAATATTTGTGAAATAGCTTACAAGGAACTTCAAAGCCAATAATGAAGGGATCCTTAAAAATGTCAAAGAGAGGAAGGAATCCAGCCACAAAATCCAAAGGAATTCTAAATATAAAATTGTATTATTTGAGTAATACTCAAAGAATGGTTAGTTCTTTTCTGTTTTAGTGTATTCACTTGACGATTTCAACTCTTTATATATTGAAGTAGGCATGTCAAAAGTACTAGATAAAATTGCCAAAAACACATTGTTTTATTCATTAGAAAATCTGATACAGATAAATAGCTGAGATGCTATAACATCTATACAAAAATTATACAAAAACTTAAGGGTGAAATGTTGAACAGTGAACCACAACATGTGCCCTGTCAGTAACAAATTAGCCAAGCCAGAAAAGAAAATCATCAATATGATCCCCACTGATAAACACAGAATCCAGTGAAGACCCTCAAAATCCAAGACTTGCTCCCACTCAGGTGATCTGGTGGAATCTGTTATAAAGGGGAGACTGTGTACTTAATACAAAAGAACTCACGGAGGAGCCATGGTCCTAGAAGGGGAAATGATGCTTGACTAATCTATTAGAGTTGTCAAGCTAAGTGAGCATTTGGACAGGAGAGAACTGGTGGATGTTTCATTTATATTTTCAAAAGGTCTCTGACGAGGTTCATACAAAAACTACTTGAAGACTGAGTCACCATGGGATTTAGGAAGATGTTTTAACATGCATAAGGACCTGGCTTAGAGTCAGGAAACAACAAGTAGGGACCAGAAAGTATTTCTTCAAGTGGAAAAGTTCATATACTGGGGCCTTCCAAGGACTAGATTGCTGTAACTTCTCTAGACAAAACAGTGCCCAGAGAATTCTCATAAATAATATCAGAGTAATTCTTTACCTTGGAATCCATCTACATGCCTTCCCTAAAATACCAGGGTCTCAAGCAAAGTCCCACAGCTAAGGAAATTAGAGAAGAAGGAGAAAGAAAATATTTATCTCCTCTCTGATGTTCTGTAGGCCTCTACCATTGGCTGGTGGAGAATTGCTTGAACATTTTATCACAAATCCTTAGAACTATTTCTGGATAATCCTAAATTCTGGTAATTAAAAAAATGCTCTTAGTAGATAGATAAAGGATTGATGACCTTCTTTGTGGAAAAAGTACTTGCATTCAAAAAAAGTGTTTCCATTCATTGGGTAAGAGATGATCCAAATTTCATTTAGATGACAGACTATATTATTAAGGGATAGTCCCAGAAAAATAATCTCAGAGTTTTTGCACAGTCCCCCTTGAAGATAGTCAAACAAGATGTTAGTTTTAAAAGTAAACATATTTGTCAATAGAAAAAAATATATAAAGAAAGTAATATATGACACTTAAAGTCAAAATGTGTCTGAGTCTGGAATGTATCACGTGGCTTAGGTTGCCACATCAAGAAAATATACAGAGGCCGGGTGTGGTGGCTCATGCCTGTAATCCCAGCACTTTGGGAGGCAGAGGGATCACTTGAGCCCAGGAGTTCAAGGATGTACTGAGCTATGATGATGTCACTGCATTCCAGCATTCCCACCTGCATGACAGAGTAAGACCTTGTCTAAAAGAAGACGAAGAAGAAAAAAACAAAGACACAAAGAGGTGAAAAGAATCCATTAAAGGGCTACCACAAACCCAAAGGCAGTAAGAGCTCTGGATGATCCATGCAGAAGATGTGGGACATTCAGGCTAGGAAGATGAAGAAGCCAACAAGAGTGTAATAGGATACTGAAGTCTACTAAGCCATGAAAGGTATGAATTGAGACTTGAAAGATGTAAAAATAGGATTAAGAACATATAAAGTTGGTAATAAACATAAAATCCACATTGCTCTTCAATATAATGTCAGAAAATTATGAAATGCTGTAACAATCAAAAAGATTTAGCTAAACCTAGGAATGCTAGACAAGGTATAAAGAATTAGGGAGTACTTTTAAAAATCTTTTACCCCCACATATTCTAGAATCATAGATTTAGCTGAATCTTCATTTTTCCACAAAGAAACTTCACTATACTAACTTGATCCCACACACAGCTTTATAGACCATGGCCTTAACCAAAAATGGAAATCCCTACAATATATGAGTAGTAATTAAGTTAATTTTAATTCTGACATGGTGTTCAATAAAAAAATACTGATTATACTCAAATAAAAGTTTTGACAATGGGAAGTGTTATTCCTCCAGCCAAGGTGATCTCAACTTTCTTCTTATCAAAAAGCAAACTTTATATGTGAACATTAGGTGAAGATATTCCCATGATAACATCTTATATGTTGCTTTAGAAGCTAGTTGTGAAGACAACTAGAACTAAATTTATTCAAACTTCAAACAAGATTATTTTAGAAAGTGAAATAAATTCAGTAATACTTGCTGAATAGTAATATTGAAAATTAATATTTCATTAATAATTAATGCTTTTGGCCTTTACAATCCAACAGAAATTATTTATAAGTATCTTTATTATAGGCTCTAAATTCCATTAAATTGTGAAAGTCTATTTTTTGAATAGTCACACAAATGTAATTTCATTTGCAGAGTTCTTGTGAATACATTAAAAAAAATAGTCTACAACACAATTAACCTCAAAAAATCACATATGTAAAAGGTTAATTATAAAATTAATTTGGACTTAGCTAACTATCAACATATTCTGAATTACAAAAATGAAACTATAAGTGCATTTAAAAATGACTGATTTTTTTCAGTGGGTTAAGATCCAAATTCTACATTTCCTTTTTCTTTGTTAAGTGTTTAGTGGTATCAAGACAGTTTGGAAGCCTAGCATTAGAAGTGTCTATGCTCAAGTCATTAACCTCCAGAATAAAAACACTAGCAATCCTCTTTCTTAGCCAACGTTTTCTATAGAAAATCTCCATAGTAATGCTTATTAAAATAGAACCTTTTATTTAGTGTTCTTTGTAAAGTCTTAGTAGAAATTTAAACATACACTTTTCAGAAATGATATATGTGTCTACAGCTATATAATTTTAAGCTTATTGCAATACAAGGGCTTTAAAATCTCCCTATGAAGTATATTTTATGTGTACCCTCAGTTGTTATGGTTTGCTTTAATTTATGTAATTATGTATGAGGTCAATATGGAAAACCAGCCCTCACTCATTACTGGCAAACATTCCTGAACAATATGTGTGCCTTAAGGAATCAAACTAACAGGCTCACAGTCTGTAACAAGGTCAAATGAAAACAACCAATTGTTCAGTCACTAAACAGTTGTAATTGTTTACTATATTACAATCGTACTTTGGAGATGGCTTAACAGGCACTAAATTATATCCAGAATGCTCTCAGATGACAAGCAACAGAGCATACAAAACGAACGGAGCTCAAGCTAATTGTCACACATCAGGACACAAATGCAACTCTCAATCTGTCACATTAATATAAAAATCCTTGGGATGCAATCCACTGAAGGGATTTACTTTTGAAAGTTAGTCAACTAGGGTTGTTTTGGACACAAACATTTTTGAAGATATAAATTTTAAAGTGTTTTAAAGATTGAAATGTTAGTGTGAAATGCCAGTGTCTCTGCGGGCTATGATTATTCTCCATCTTATAAGAAAATCAATCAAAACCAGGCTTGGATTTCTTCAGCCCCCACCACCACTATTTTAAAAAATCCTTGAAAGATAAAAAGTTTTCTACATACAATAAATCTTCCCAGGTATTTCTTGGAAACTTTATTCTTTTCAGATTTTTGCCCTGGAATAAACTTAGGGAGCTTATCTGTGATTCCTCAAATACTAAATTCATTTATTTTGAGTATCAAAAGAGAACAAGAAGCTATTTAATACAAGTTCTTAGAAATTTCTTCCATAGCATCCATAAGTGACTCTAAAGCCTCTGCTTGGTTACTTCCAGAGATGGAGAATTCACTATCTCAACGGGAGCCCATTGTATTTTCAGTTAGGCCAAACTGTTAAAAAGATCTTCCCTAGGGAATCCCATGTGGTATTTTAAAGAGTGTTTCTGTGCATAAATATGGATCAGAACAGCAGAGCAGTCTTTAACGTAACTCGAAGACTTTATCAAGGATTACCTGGCAGCCAAAATAGACCTATCTGTACTTTCTGCCATATGGAGCTGCCTTGGCCCGTTGGAGTCATAAGAAATAAATCTAACCCATTTCCACACAGACTTAAACATTTTAAGACACACTAACAAGGTCCCCTCCCACCTCCACTTTATTCTTATCTTCTCTAATATGAACTCACACCCTTTACCCTTACTATTACAATAGAATTACCACATTCTTTCCTGGTAATACTTCCAAAATGTACCTTCTTTAAAGTAAACTAAACTCTATAGCAATGGTATTATAGTAGATCCTAAAATGGTTTTATGTTCTGTATTAAATGAAGGCATAATGACAAAGGAAGCAATCTTCAGAGTAAAGGCACTCAACCTGAATAACAGAGAAGAAAAGCAATCGTGAAAATAACTGAGTTTTCACTGTCTTATTTTCTGTTGTATCCATGAGGGAAAACATGAATGCATGGTAATGCTCAAAGAGAAGTGAAGGTCTAGATAATGAGCAAATTAAATAAACATCTGACTTAGCTATTACTTCTTTAAGATTCCATTTCCATTAGCTTACCCCTCTTCCGCAATGAGTTGCCAAGGTGTGTTTAAATTAAAATCTAAGCAAGACCATAAAAACACGTATTTCTCTTTAACTCTTTCTCTTGCCTTCTGTAAAAACCGCTAGAATATCTTCTCTAATTTTAGTCTCTATAATCATTTTTAAAACTCTGCTGTAATGGAGCCTCGACTGACAACACATAGCTTATACAGTTCTCAATAGCTTTGGTAAAACTACATCCTAGTAAGAAATTATATAAAAGCCAAATTTGTTTTAAAAGTCATTTTGCTTCTTAAAGAATCTTATAACTATGGAGTCTACGTTAAAGTTGTACTACAAGGTCTAAGACCCTAGTAATTGCATTAGAAAGAAAACTATGATATTTCTTTGTTTACTTAAGAGCTGAAGAAGAAATAAAAATAATCTCTGACTTTGAGTCAGTAAAAGGAATAAGTCAAATAATTACAGTGCAACAGAATTTTTTCAACAGAATTTTTTTCAACAGAATTTTTCAAAATCTCAGAGGAGAACTGGGAAGGGAGTCATCTACTCTGCTTTAAGTATTTCAACACAGGATTTCATTCAGTCTTAACACACTGGGAAGTAATCAGAGAAAATATTCTTATCCTCTACATGTAATAGATGTAGAACATGAAACTTACATGTATGGTTTAAAAGACAAGATCATGCAGCTAGTAAATGAAAGATCTAGGATTTAAACTGAAAGCTTCTAACTTCAAGTACAGTAGTAGGTAAGGTTAGCACTCCATGACTTCGAGGCTACAAGTTGTGATATCAAAAAATCTGAATTGTACCTCTGTGATGTTTCTTCAGAGAAATTAGGATGCAAAGGGCGCGGACAGCTAATGTGGTAAGCTGAATTGGCAGGAAAGCCAACACACAATGGAGCTCAACTCAAAATACAGACTTCGAAAGCTTCCCCAGCAAATTCACAGTGGAACACAGCCAGGTGTCCAGGTGCGGCACGAGCTATTTCCCTACAGAGATCTCTTCCTGTTATCTGGGCTCCCGTTGCTCCACCCCTTGGGAAGTATGAATTAGGTTTTTAGGTTCCAATTCCTGCAAAGCCTGCTTTTTGGAAGAGCCTGGCTTTTTCTGGCATGGGACCATGCTTAGCACAGAGATTGGAAAAATTTCTTTTTCAGAAAGAAGCTTGGGTGGAGAGAAGAGAGCACTGTAAAGAGAAAAGAGAAAATCAAAATGATTTAGAAATGAAGGTCAAAGATCCCACCAAGATGTGGAGGCAGATGGAGAATTTTATTTATCTTGAACTGCTTGGAATTGGTTGACTGGTTTAGGATGTTAATTTACAGTCTGAATTTTAAAATCAACACATAGGTTAAAAAATTGTTGGAAGAAATGAAGTACTGCAGATATTCAGTGTGTAAAAGGAAATATTCAATCAAAGATGGATTTTTATTTAAGTATATTCTTCACCTTTTGGAAAATAATTCCTAATTTGTAGGTAGAATAAATACATGGTTGCCTATGTGATTCTATTCCAAGAGCTCACAAAAAGTCAACCTGGCTTAAAATACCCAATCTTTGCGTCTGCCAACATTACATTCAATTCTCAGATGCCTTCTGAAAATGTGTTTTTTCTTACTGGAGAAAAACATAACGGTCACTCCGGAGGTTGGTTGGGCCTAGTCAGATGGGAGAAGAAAATCATTTGTGCATGCACTTCACATACGTTATTTCATCTGATTCTCACAACAGCCCTGCAGCAACGACATTATAGCCTCCATTCTACAGATGAAGAAACTGAACAACTTAAAGGTAAGTAACTCAGTCAAGACCACTCTGGTAACAAATAATGAACTCAGGATTTGAAGACAAATCTGCTTGACCTCAATCATGCATGTTTCACTAACCCCATAGTATGTAACAAACATTAACCAGGAAGAGCTTCCCTAATTAACATATTGACATCAATAGTTACAGGAAAGATAATGAAGTAGGGACAAGAAGGGTTAAGTAGGGTGACAGCAGCAATAAGCTTGGGTGTGCACCCTAGTACAGAGGCAGACTTTCTTTCACTACATGTAATTACCGGGGCTCCAAAGTTTACTCTCTTGGCTCAACTATCTCCCCTGTATCTATCCTCTCTGGATTCTGCTTGCCTTGCTTTCCACGTGCCTGATCCCTCTTACATCAATGCTTCACATCCCTTCTGGTTGTTCTGGCAACACGTGTTTCATTTTTTCTGTAGCAGTTGCCAAAACAAACATTTGAACATCTGGAAATAATCCTTCATCACTTTCACTGGTAAGACGCAATTGCCTTCAAAAGCAATTCCCATATAGACCCCCTAAGATTCCATTTTACCTTTGAGTAACAACTTTCTAATATTCCTTGGCTATGGAAAATTGCAACACACTGACTGCAAACTGTGACGATTTCTATCACGTTAATAATGGCATATTTTATGAGTCAGCGTTGTGTATCCTGACGTAATACCTTTTTAAAAGGAAAAAATTAAAACAAATGATGAGGCAAACAAAAAAAGCACACAAACAGAAACACACACACATACCCCTACACACAACTCTGTGGATTCCTTAAAGGAGATAATGATACCAGAATCTTTATTTTCAATTCTCTAAGACATGATAGTTGAAAGTCAATATCATTAATATAAACTACAAAACAACAATGAAAAAATGTATAGCAGCAACAACAACAACAACAACAATACACTATTAAGTTCTAGTTCAAGCCTTTCTGGTAGGACTTAGCAAAGTTTAATAAATATGCTGCTCATTAACTAGGGGATATATAATTCATGACTCCTACTTCTGTTTCTTCCGCTGATATGATGTGTGTTGATGCCTGGGATGAATCAGTTCCACAAAATGACCAGGCAAATGTCTTTGCTACTATTGGACAAGTGGGCAGCCCCCTGTGTAGCAGAAGCTTGTGGTTCCCCTGTTCCTTCACCTTCCTTAGCACATCACAAAATGGTAGTTTAATTCTCTACTATAGAACAAATGGCCTCTGAAGCCATCAAAATGAACCATAATTTCCAAAAGGAAAATTATGCCAGCCTGTGCGTTCCATGCGTTTAGCATCTCTGTCATCTATACTTTTGTATATATTTTGCCTGGCAAACAACTTGACACAAAACGAAGCTGTCAGTAAATGTTTGATGAATTAATAAACAAATGAGTGTCTATGAGTACCTTAAAACATAATAATCATCATGCCCTTAAAGCACTCTGGGAGACTTTAAAATGCTCTATATCACACTTGTCTGTTTTGTCTGTTTTCTAGCATGTATTGCTCTACATTTTGCTCCTTTGGCCTTTCACCGGCCTGATTCCTTCTTCTCACTCAGATCTTCACACAAACTAAATCTGCCATGTGTAAAGTTGTGCTACTGTCCAGAACAGCACTGTTCAAGACCAGTTTCTGTGCTGATAGAAATGTTCTGTTCTCTGCACTGGCTAATGACTACTGTACTGTCCAGTACAGTAGTCACTAGCCACACTAGTAGCACTCAGATTTTAATTAATTCAAATTTAATTTAAATTTAAATAGCTGCATGTGGTTAGTGAATATTATATCGAACAGTATGGTTTCAGAATCCTACTCTGTTTTAATTCCTTTATGGTACTTATTGTCTGAAATCATCTCTTTTTAAATATATAGACATATATATTGTTCATTTATTGTATTATTCTCTGCATTAGTTTCTGATTGCTGCCATAACAAACACCCCAAACCTAGTGGCTTAAAACAACAAATATTTATTATCTTATAACTCTGGAAGTGAGAAGTCTAAAATGGGTTTCACCGGGATAAAATCAAAGTGTCCAACAGGGCTGCACCCCTTCTGGAGGCCCAAGCAGAGAATCTATTCCTTTGTCTTTTCCAGCGTCTAGAAGCCACTGCTTTCCTGTCATCATGGCCACTTCTTTATTTTTTAAAATCAGAAAGGTAGCATCTTCAAATTTCGCTCTCTGGATCCCACACCTGCTTTTGTTATCACATCTGCCTGCCTTTTTCCCTTGTAAGGACATTTGTGATTACACTGGGTTTAGCCAGTTAATCCAGGACAATCTCCCTATTTTAAAATCAGTTGATCAGTAGCCATAAGGTCATCTACAAACTTAATTCTCCTTTTCCATATAAGGGAAGATATCCACAGGTTACTGAGATTAGAGCATGGGCATTTATTTTTGGAGGAACCATTATTTTGTTATTCACACCCTAGAGGAGAATTCAAGTTCCATGTGTGAAGAGACTTGTTCATTACTGTATCCTTAGAGCCTAAATTGTGTCTGTCACATTGCACTCAATAAATAAATATTTGTTGAATAAATGAATTTCAAAATTCCTTTTTAGGGAAGCAATTTTTAACTACATAGGTTGAAGTTTACAAAATTTTACACAACAAGGGAATATAAAATTATAATTCATATTACATTTGAAAACAAACCAATATAGTAAATTTTTCGTTTCAATATATTTTTCTTTCATAAGCCCTTGTCAAGACTTGAAAGTTTCAAATATGCTGAGTTTTTCAGATATATTGATGGTCGTGTCCTCATAAATTAACTTAAAAAGAGTTTGATTATCCTGCTCTGTTGCAGGGATTGGACCAATGAGATATAGACTTACATAGGCAGAATATTATCACACATTGATGATTTAATACAAAAAATTAACGTTACTTTTGCATACCCCAAAATATATATTAACATCTCTCAACTATGTTTTTGTGCTGAATATTTGAGTCTGTTATCTAAGAATAAATTTCATTAAACTAACAGTGTAAAAATCACATTAGTTTCTGAAACTTCCAAAATAGCACAAAATCCAACATTAATTCACACTATGGAATATAGTAAGCATATGGTCTATTAAGTTACTCTAATAATTTGCAATAAAATAGTGGAAATGTGACTAAAGACTAGTTGTCATGGCAGCTGAAAAATAATATCTGGTAACAAAATGGAAACTTTAGGCAACCGTTAATAGAACTATGTAATAGTTCTAACTACCTGTCTGCTATATTTTTACCCATCTCCACAATGAACAGCACTCAGGCTATATTGAAGCAAGTAGTTAAATATTCTGCATAGTTTAATAAAATTCTCAACTGTGATATATATGTATTATATATTATCTATAATATATATGATGTCTATATATATGACATATATATATATCTCACAGGGCATAGCAAAAGGTTCTAAGTGAGCTTTATGAGATATATGAAGCCCACATACAAATAATGCTAAAACTATTAGATCACATTAAAAGTGAAAGGTATATAAATTCACTTTATTTTTTAAATGTGTTTTTTCCAAGAGTATTAAAGCATGCATAAATAATAATGTAACACATCTGGAAATTTAACCCAAAAAAAGGGCAATAACCAAAACAATGCTACAGAAGAATCTAAAATATTCATTGAGTTAACAGAGAATGCCAAGCATATTTAAATAAGGAGGTCTACAAAGAGCAAGAATATAATGTCATCACATATCTTCAACAACAATTATAATGCAAATACATGATTCTGTTATCTTCTAGGGGAGATGATATTTGCAAACTGGACTGGACAAAGTAGACTACGTGGAATTCCAATCCAGATTATTGTCTACTTCAAAGTGTTTTTCACACATACCAGTAAAAGGGAGATTGGAATGTAATGTGCTTTGGATGATAAAAATAAAATGTGGACTCATTCTTCAGCAGAACTAAACGTTTTGTGGTGTTCCTATTTGAAATAAAATTTTGCCAAGGTTTTGGTCAAAATGCCCTACTTCCTCTGGTATGTTCTGGTTTGAAGAAACAGCTTAATATTTTTACCATAAATGAAATCACTGGAATAATAAACTACAGTATATTTACTCTGGTATTAGTTGTACATATATAATTTGTTCTTGACCTGCATAGGAAATAATATTTTCGTGGCAATTACATTTTTAAAACATTTAATTCTATACATCTGTTTCTTTCTCTCTTTCTCTAGAGAGACTATGAGTTCAATGAAGGTAGAAACTGTGTCTTACATGATGTGGTGTCCCTACAGCCAAGCACAATATCTGGAACACAGTACATATCCAATAAATATTTGCTGAATTTTAATTACAGACTCACCATTTTTAGGTAATCATCTAGTAATTAGTAGACGAGTTACTGAGAATCATCACAGTAAAAGCTGAAAAAACATGCAATGACTGACTCCAAATAATGACTTTATTGAGTAATTCATGGAAGTTTGTGTTTTTTCTGGTAACAACAAATATTACTATCACGTATAGATTAAATATTAAGCCAATAATTTTATGTAATCCTTTATGAAATCCACTGATCACTACTTTTGTAGTGATCTAGTCCTCTACTTTTGTACTAGCACTACAAACATTTTCTAGAACTAAAAAATATGAAAACAGTGCAAACACCAATAGACCATATTAATTATTTAATATCCAAGAGGTCCCTAACATTGAAAATAATATAGAACTAAAAGAAATTAGCTGAGTAGAATTTAAGTCAAATATATGACCTAAATGGCTACTGTATGAAATTAGTTCAGAACTCATCATATTCGAATATATAAGAGAGCCAATCTCTGGAAATTTACTTTAGTACTTAGCTATATGGACAACTATTCTCTCAAAGCTTATTAGAAAACTCCACACTTCCATATCCAGTACCTTTTCTTCATCATTCTTCCTTGGATTTTTATAATACAGGCACCATTGATCTCCTCTAAACAGCCTTCTTATGGCTTCTACAGCACTGTATTCTCCTGTCTGCTCCCTCTGAAATTTCCACTCATTTCCTAAAACTCCAGCTAATTTTCCCCTTTCCTGAACTGACTCTAGGCTTCTTCCCAAAAGTTTAACATCTTTTTGGTCATTGTTTATATATCGTATTTCTTTATCTAGTTATTCCAAGTGTTTATTTTGCAACTAAATTGGAAACTTCCCAAGGTCAGGAACCAAGGATTCTACTTCTGAATTTATTACTAAATATATAGGTTGAGTACGTCATAGCACTTGGCTTGGTACACAGAAGCCAAACAAATATTTGTTATTGGCAGATTGATTATAAATGGGTAGCATTCACACAGATTGATAAAACATTTCCACAAGTGATTGAATTTTTAACTCATTTCAACTACCTTTATGGAATCTTGAGCAAATGTATTGATCAAGTATGTTACTACAGCAGGAATAAAAGTATTTTCTTAACAAATAAACGATTTCATTAGAGATCCTCCTTCTGGAAATGTTTGGTTCAGCTGTCTGGTCTTTGCTCAAGCTGATCTACATGCATGTTGTTAGTTATATACCCATTGGTTCTCTTTACAAAAATCTATAGCTAGTTGTATCTCTCAAACTGGAACACTAAGTACCACCATTTCTAATTCTTCTTTCTAATTCCAATGTCTAACATGGCACTTAGAATCCAGGTATTCAGGAAGCACTCAATAAATATTTGGCCAATGATTGTTTTATTAATCAGACAATAATAAGGCAGAAAGCCTAATAATTAGGAGTCTCACTAAATGCCAAACAAGTATTATTTTTTTTCCTGAAAGTCACTGTTGCTCTTGTACTGTGTCACACAGCCTTTGATGGCATTTGTTTTCATCTCTAGGCAGATTCCAGCTACAGGGTTGCTGATTTTATTACAAGCCCATATTTTAGTTGGGTAAATTAAAAGTGGCATGGTTATTTCCTCCTCACTACAGCTCTTCATGGATATCTGCAACTTCCAGGGTTAAAAAAAAAAATCTTAAAAGAAAAAAAATCTAACCTCCTACAACATTGAATTCTACTTTTCCTAATTATTGTCTGCCACGTATTTGGTCTCGCTGAAGTCTCTAAGAATGCAGCATTGAACACAAATGATTTTCATATAGTGTGGAGTGTTCTTGGTGGCTAGAATTGTCTTCCTCCTTTTCTTTTCTGCTCTTATAAGTACAATTGAAAGAGTCCTGGAATGGAAGCCAGAAAATCCAGGTTCCAGATCTCTGTCCAACATCCTCTGCCTCATTTATCTCTTGTAAGTTTCCTCATCTTGTAAATTCCTCATCTGTAATATAAGGTTCGTAGAATATGTGTATCAAATGAGTGGATATACTTTGTGAATTGTATAATCTCACTTACATATAGTATGATATTATTATTTATAGAGGCAGAAAACTCTAAAAATAAATATCAACAGAGTATAGACCTCTAGCCGGCACAGAAAACCCTAGCTTTGCCTCTGAGAAAGCAAAACTCTTTTTACTGTAGTGACTTGATGACACCCAACATTTTACAGAGGGAGTTAGGGACTGATTGAGGGTTGAAGCTGACTTTATCCAAAAGAACAGCCCATTTCCCAGTAGGAAAAGAAAACATTATGTATACACAATGCAGGAGGATTTTGAGCAACTATTTGACTATTTAATCAACACTCCTAATAAAAAAAATGATTTACTGATAATCTTCACATCATGCCAGAACAGAGCAATAGGGTAAAACAGTTGGTCTTGAAAGATATCCCAGTATATATAATTACATATAATTGATGCACTAAAATAAATGAAACAATAAAAATAATTGATGCACTCAGGCATAAACTACTGCAACCTTCCACTCCCACCCCTATTGTCCAAACATATCACTTTCATCTGTAACTACATCTGCATCTTTGCCTCCGTGCATCTAATATCAAAGATTGAATATTCAATCCCCTCCTTGAGGCTAACCCCTCTAACTTTACACCCAACACTGTGCCTTTTTATATCCCAGTCAATCTTTATCCTCTCTTTCTTTCTGTATCTTCAACATCTTCCTCTCCATGGGGCTCTTTGCTGAAGCCTACAGACATCCCACTCTGCCATCTGAAAACAAAATAAAATAAAAATCCTCACTCGACTCTACATCTTGTCCTATATCTCCCCTTCACAACTCACCGTCTAAATGGATAGGAGGAGGAAAGAATAATGGTCTATATCTGCTGTCTTTACTACTACTAAATACTGAGTTTAGACATAATCAATCAATAAATTGTCCAAAAAATCAAAACTATAATACTAAATAAGATCTTCCTACCTTCATTCTATGCTCCAAAACATTGAACTATTTGTAATTTTCTACAAAATCAATGCTAATTAATATTTCTGGGAATTTCTTCACATATTTTTTTTCTTATCTAGCTATCATCCTCTTATTCTCTCCCCCGTCTCATTTCTACTGGTTATTGTACATCTATCGTTATGTTTTGGGTCCGTCACCTGCAGGAAACCAACCTACGTTCCCAAATGTGGGTTGGTTGCTCCTTCTATACCATTCTTTTTCATTATGTTTAGTACACTGTGTTATAGTTATTTGTTCATATGTCTATTCCTCTCATTATGGGCTCCTTTTAATAGTGTGTTAATTATCTTTGTGTCCTTACAGCTTGCCTAGAATCACCGTAAATAAAATAGGTAAGATATAAAGTTAACTTTGGTTCCGTTTAGTAGTTAATTATGGTTCTTTGATGTATGTATTTTAATAAGGCTTAGACAAAAAGGCACCGAATACAGATAACCTATACATAAAAGTTGTTTCCATGCTTTTTAAGTTTGCTGCAACGTATATAAAAACTTAGGCAAGGTTGAGCAATGTAATTAGGCAACCATATGACAGTTAACAGAGAGAAAGCACCTGATCTTGAAAGCACCTGATCAAGACAAAAGAAGCAAATTTTTCTTGAAATATCAATCACAAACATTTATTGAGTAGCTACTATATGTATAGCACTAGATCTACATCTGACTTTCTGGTTTTGAGAGACGGTATTTCCCATCAAGGAGCATAAGATATAAATAAAAGATCTATTTATAATGAGTGAGACTAAAACAACGGAAAATGTATAAAAGGATCCATTAGGTGCTAAGTGTTTTATAGAATGAGGAAGTGCCATAGTTTAAAGAAAAGAGAAAAAAGATGTCTGGGACATCCAAAAAGGTTTCAGAGAGGATGCACATCAGACTTGATTGATGGCTTCAAGGATTTAGATGTGAAGGAGAGGATGGAATACAGATAAGGGAAACAGTAGAGTTAACGCAGAGAGATGACTCTGCTCAGGTGTGCCCTCCACTGAGACCTTCCCTGAGTTCCTATCCCAGCCCTCCACCTCTCAGCGGTATGCGGTAGGGAAGTCTCCTGGTATGTCCCTAGTGTTCTTTGTCCGCCTCTGCCACAGCACTGACCGCTAAGTATTAGCCTTCTTTTACTCATCTCATTTGCACTAGACTATTAACTCCTTGGGAGCAAAAATTAAATATTTGTTGCTGTATCAACCAGTAAAGTATCTGATAAACAGTAGGTACTCAGTAGATGTTTACCGGATTATTAATAAATGAAAGTAAACTGCCTCATAGGTTGTTTTGTGGGGATATGCTCCTCTGTAGAGAAGAACAAGTTGAAATCACCATCATTTGAGATCAGAGTGTCATTTTGTTTCATAAAAAGTCAAATTTTTCAGAATTATCCAAAGCAAATTCTAATGTCACTGATACACTTTAATAATAAAGGCTTTTGAGGATAGAATGGATTTATATTCCCTGAAGTAGTAAATTATTGTCAAGTGCTTTAAGATGACAAAATATACCTCACTTCTCGAAGAGTACATTAAACTAGAACCTGACAGTTTTTTCCCACTGGACTCTCTGACTTAAACACAGATGTGAATGTTTGTGGGTAAGCTATTTTTTTTTTAATCTCATCAGACTTTTAATCTGAATGTTTCATGTATTCAAATTAAACACACACACTTCTTGTAAAGACACACAAAAGAGGCTTGATTTCTGTCCAGGATGTCTGGGAGTGAAATTCTAGCAGGACTTGGGAAGATAAATGTTTACAAGATTCAGTCAGCAGTAGTGAAGGAGGGAAATGAGGGGAAAAACACAAAAATGGAGTCTTGCTTTCCCCAAAGATGGAGGACAAGCAACATGTTCCCAGAAAAGTTCTGTGCATAAGAAATGCCAGTAGAATAAATCAAACCTTCTAAATACCCAGACCAAGCACTTAGATACCACCCAACAAACATTACTACAAAGAAAAATAAGAAATCAAGAAGAGGTATAAAATAAGAAATTAAGAACAAGTATAACAATTCCTCAGATTAAAGCTCATAAACACTTAAAAATAATAATAATAATTCTCCTTTTTCCCCTCTATCTCCCCCACCACATCCTTCTGTCCCTCTCCTTCTCCTTCTTCTTCTTATTCCTGATGAAATGGCAGTTTAGTAGATTCAAAGATTGTTGGGAAAAAGAAGCACTGCAAAGACAGATCCATCAGCTGCAGGGGCCGGAAGGCATGCCACTGAACTGATACCGCACCCCACCAGAAAACCTTTAGAGAACACGGAGCCCATGGTTGTAACAGTGTGACACAACACATGATACATTTACAGATTTTCTCTCTAATTGGAAAATTCAAAGTTAATCTGAAATCTACAAAATTGATACCAGATTATGTAGAATTTTTTCACAATCATCTCCTTTTTAACAACAGTGTCTATAAACTTTGTTGCAGAGCCATTTGCTGAAAACCAAGTCATTTTACAAAGTTATAAATCATAGTTAAAGAAATAACTATAAACCTGGATCCAAACTTCAAATCCTACTTTTAAAGTACAAAAATATATTACCCATGGAGATTACGTGTGATGCATCCATCTACCAAAACATGTACATGAGATTTTCTACAGTAGTATAGCACAAATTTGACCTCAGTGAAATAACGTTACGTAAATATTCTGCAGTCATACACTGTCAAAGTAGACAGTGGTTCCGAATAACAGATCACAGGTTTTACAACAGAGGAAACTGAGGCCCAGAGAATTTAAGTCACTTCCACAAAATCACCAAGTTAGCCCATTGCAGAGCTGCAATTAGAATGCAGATTTCCTGTGTCTTGTTCCAGTTTTAGTTTAGAAGCTTTTCTTTAAAATTATTTCAACAATTCATTCATGAAAGAAAGTAACAGTCTATTTAGTTGAGGCCCTCATCTCTTTAACTGCATGTTTCTCTCTGCACAAGTAGAGAGTCTTAAAATATACCGGAAAGTAGACAGGCCTGAGAGATGATGGAACCTTTTTCTAAACATTTGGCTCCGATTGCTGTGGATATTTGTCACCAGTTTAAACTTCTAGCTCCAAGTCACCTTCTGACCCAGGGAAAAGGAATACCATGCCACAAACAGGCCTTTAGAGATTCACTTTGATTTTGAGACAGGCTTCCTGATGAGAAATGAATAAAGAAAAAGTAGTAATAACAGCAATTCAGCCTTCTGCCAGGAAGCTACATTTTTGCTTGTTGAAAGACTACAGTCCAGTTGTATTAGAAAAATCACATTTTGCTTGTCCATCTGTTCTATTTATCCTCAAGTCAAATCCTCTATTCTTATTTTTTCCTATTTAATTCCTGTTTGGGGGCTTTGGGAAGTGTTCTAAATAGTTACATAAGCAAACTATTCTACTTTTCAAAATTCAAGAATTTCAAATTTTGAAAAAAAACCACTTTTATTTCTATGAAGAGTTTAATATTCCTTTGGATTACTATCTTATCACTTACTTAAAGGAATAATTTTATTTGCATTTAGCTAACTGTTCATCACAGTAAAGACATGCTAAAATAGTAACATTATGGGGCTTTATAGCTGTCAGAGAATTTCCACAGATATTATGAACTCTTTTTTTTTAGAAACTGTAAGGTAGAAAAATATAAAGTATTACTCTTGTTTGTAAATGAGAGAATAAGCCTCTAACACATTATATTTATAAGGAATTTATAAGGAAAGAGTCAAGACTTTATTCCAGTCCCATGACTCAGGGCCAGCACTCTCCGGACTCTATTGCCATGTTGAGTTTGTAGAAGTTGAGTGAGCCCAAACAGCTGCTTTCTCTTCATTGACTGCTCAGGCAAGGGGCATGCCATCCCTCACAAAAACATTGCCCCAGGGCTCAAATAAGTCTATCATGACATCAGTAAAATATCAGGAAAGTAAGCAGATGCTTTATGTGTTGAGCAGAGTTCTACTTTTCTCAAACAACTTTACCTGAGCCAAATGTGCAAACAATTGCCAAAATCTTTATATTAGAAAAAAAAGAATTAAATTAAATGAGTGCATGTACCACCAAATTTGTGAAATGCATTCTCATACCAAAGTATATATATACTTTCTAGATTTTTGCTTGTTTGTTTTTCCTGACTTGCTTTTTGAATAATCAAGAGCTGAGTACACACCTGGCCCAAGAGAAAGACATGATGTAAAAAAATTTATTATTGTCATTTCAAATCTCCCAATTATACTTTTCCCCCAACCCCCTGCCCGTCCTCCCCAATTTTGCCCCAGGTGCCTAGGAATCAGGGCTCCCCTAGCCTTCCTCTTATCAAACCTAGCAATGGGGAATGGTGTGATAAAAGTTATTTCAGTTATGGAAGAAACAATCTGTAATGAACCAATCAGGGAATCAATCCTAAAAACACTAATAATATCCACATTTCTTCAGAGCCCATAAAATGCCAAGCATTTTAATTTAACCCCTCAGTACGCAGATGAGAAAACTGAATCTCAAAGATCAGTAACTTGCTCAAGGTCACAAGGTTAGCAAGGGGCAAATTCAGGACTCAAAGGAGAGACTCCAAAAACTTTTCCTTTCTTAGCTACTTATTGAAAGTAAATGGAAAAGAAGTTGTAAATGTAGGAATTGCTAACTGTAAAAAACTCTAAATATAGAAAATGGTAACAGTTGTGAACTCTAGGGAAGTTCCCAGAATCAAAAAAATCTGACTGCTGAGTCAATGTCCTACTCCTACTCTCTGTAGGTCTAATTGACAGTATTTATACTGTTAGCACGAAAGAACAGATACATAGGCTGGGTGCTGTGTCTTGTGCCTGTAATCCTAGCACTATGGGAGGCTAAGGAGGGAGGATCACTTGAGCCCAGGAGTTCGAGACCAGCCTGAGCAACAGCAACACCCTGTCTCTACACAAAAACAGAAAAGTTAGCCAAGTGCGGTGGCATGTGCCTATAGTCCCAACTAATTGGGAGGCTGAGGCAGGAGGATCGCTTGAGCCCAGGAGTTTGAGGTTGCAATGAGCTATGATTATGCCACTGCACTCTAGCCTGGGCAACAGAGTGAGACCCTGTCTTTAAAAAAAAAAAAGAAATATATATATATATATATATGCACATGCATACATATATATAGTATTATGATAGTTTATTCTAAATTTACTATGTTTTAGGAAAACAGGGTAAAAAAAATAGAAGAGAAAAAGAACAAAACTTAAGAGATGTCACATACTTCCCCCAATTTTTTGAAATTACCTATAAATCCCACAAGACATCGTACGGATATGGTCAGTCCAAATTGGCATGGAGCCATACAATTTAGTGCATTTCAGTGAGGCTATCTGAGTCAGCTATCAGTTGGCATCACTTGCATACATACATACATACTTTCAGAGAACCCTTCTTCCCACGCACTTAATGGTTTCCATACCCTCTGCTGTCTTCCACATCCTGCTGATTGCCACAGAGGCATAAGGTTCTACTCAAATGTGACTTAAAACTTGCTATTGAAGATTTTTAGACAGAAAAGACAGGTTTTTATTTTTAAATACTCTAAGGCAGGAAAAGGAAGACATGAAGGCAGGGAAGTACCCATTCTGAAATGGCTCCAGGGAATCTGTTATTTTGGAAAGCATCTCTCTGAAATTCAGTTGGCCATGTTCAGTCACTTTAGGCATAGATTATGTGGCAATTTTAGGATTCCATCCTGAAGAAACTCAGAAGTCCTCTTCAGAAACAGTCGGAATCTGGTGGGCAAAGTTCTGTTCTGATTATAGTGAGTAAGTTTCAGTTTCTTTCAGAATAGACTTGTAGTGATTCTAATGTTTTGATTGTGGAACCCTCTGTGAACAAGCAGAGTGTCTATGGCAGCTGGATTTTATCCTCAGAGAGAGTACAGGACACAGAGTCCACCTGGAACACTGGGGTTTTAACCCAGAGCCAGTATGTCAGTTTATTCTCATGGTCCAACAATATTGAAAAAAAGATCTTAAAATGTAAATTACCATATAATGTGCTTGCATTACAAGGGAGTAATACTATTACATCTGTGCACTATGACAATAATTACGGAGGGTATGGTGCAGGAAAAAAGAGGATGCCAAACAGGTACATTTTGATGAGAGGTCACGTTAGAAGGAAAAGTCTGTAATTTGAAGGAAAATCTGGGAAAGTGATATCCAGATAGATCTGCAATGTGAGACTCTGGAAAGGTATGGATGACCTCAGAATCCTGAATGCTTTCCTTCAAACAGAAAGAAGGTTGAAATCGTATTTCTCTAAAAATCTAAATTAATTAAAATAAGTCATCTATTTCAAAATTGTTTTCTTATAGCTCTTGCTCTTATGACTTTAGCAACATTGTACCCAAGGAATCACAAAGGTATGGGAAGCTCAGGTGAGCTATATTTTTAATAAGTTTATGAAACATATTTATATAATTAATATATTAAATATCATGAAACATACTAAGTTAATTTTATTTTGTCATGCTCCATATACACAAAGACAAACACCCGCCATGGAACTTGAAGTGCATTCATGAATTTACCTCTACAGAACTAATTGTGTTTCAATTTAGTCTCATCCTTTACATAAATGAATACCATCCCCAACTCCTATTTTTTTTATTAAAACAAAACAGATTCTGAGTATATAATAAAATTTTCCTGGGATAATGAGAACTCCTTTAGTTCAGGGGTCTATGAGTTAGTTCTAAGCAAAATTTAGTTCAGTTATACTATGTTTAAGGCAGAAAAATAAAGCCCACAAATAAAAAACATGCTTAATTTAATCAACAGAGGTCAAGGGTTAAGGGGAAGTAGGGAAAGATTGGAGAAAGAAATGAGATTTTTTTTTTTTTTTTTTTTTTACAAATACCTAGAAAGACATAAGGCTTTCACCTTAGGGCTTGAATACAAGTTCCCTGATAGAATTTTCAATCATTCCTCATTCAGCAGCCTCAAGTCTTTTTTTATTCAGTAAAAACTCACATTAAAAAAAGAATTTATATAAGAATTTCTTCTTTGCTTTCAAATTGCATGTGCCTTCTGCCCTCTCAAAGAAAGTTGAAACCTCAGAGGTTTTGTGTTTGTAGCCAAAGATTAGAAAACTAGAAACTTCCCTGCAGTTTGTCTTCCAATGGTAGTCAGTTAACCTCACTGTCCACCAGTTTACCCCATGAGAAAGTCTAGTTAGAAATTTATCACTAACATGAGAAACATGATGCCCTGAATTAAACTATAACTTTCCACTTCTTCACTATAAATCTCTGGAAAGAATGAGAAAGAATGGGCTTAAAAGTACTTTCAAACTAGTATAAATGAATCTGAAAGATTCTTTTACCTCAGGAGAAGATAAGCATATAACTGCTATGTAAGATAGATGAAAATACTAAATCTCTACAAATACAAATAAACCGCATTTGCTATGGGAACCATCCATATTTTCAGAATTCCATGATAAAAAATCTAAAGGTGTTGGCCACGGAACAACTATAGTGAATATCAAATATTTAATTAAAGAATTTTATAGCTACGAATTATCTGGTAAAATTCTACCTATATCTCTCCTTCTAAGTTGAACTTATCAGTTTTGGGTTTTTTTTTTTTTTAAGTTTGAAAAACTAAGAAAAAAGAAAAATGCAGCAAAGTAAGAAAAGTGTGAGTATGAATAATGTCCCCATATTCCACACCAGTTTCTGCTTTCTGGAGAAGATTTTACAAGAATCCCCTGGGGGTGAAGGAAGTGAGGTAAATTAACAGCCTTTGGAAAATGAAGAGGCTTGCTGCACAGTCTGGGAAAAGATGGTCATCCCCACTACTGTATCCAAGCAGTCCTGGGAGCTGTCTTGTAAATCCCTGTGCAGTGAAGCAATTCCTCTCATTCCAAATGCAACTCAGAGAAACACAGAGTGTTTAATAGAGAATTTTATGACTATCGTATTTTCAGAAAATAAATTCTGAAACAGACAGGGCTGGTAGACAGACATGAGGCGGCACTGGGGCATGGAGTGGGCCGTACGTGGCTTGCTCACCCACTGGGAACCATCACAGAGATCTAAGAGTACGTGGGGTGTGAAACAGAAAAGCGGCTGTGATACTTCAAATCATGGGGCCATTAGAAAGTCTCCAGTGGGAAAGGCTTTTGTTTTTACTTTCTTCTGTCGTTTCATTCAGCAGTAAACCTACAAAAGGGGACAATACAATACAGCCCTTTTATCTGAACAGCAAAATTTTTAAATGGGCTTAAAAGAGCTTATTAATAATACATAAAATTATTGTTGTGTTGCCAAAATGACTGTAGTAGAAGAGTAGATAAAACTTACATTTTAAATTTTATAATAGACTTAATTGCTTTGAGAGCAAAAGTTTTTTTCTTTATTTCTCCATAGCATCTAACATCTTGGTTCTCATAATCACCCAATAGGCACTTGTTGTTATTGTTATTAGTATTAAATAGCAATGTAATAATAATATCACCTACCATGTAATAAGCTCCTCCTATTTGCTGGGAGTCATGCTACGACGTAAATGGTTTATATACATTATAGTATTCATAACAATTGTTTCAGGTAAATATTACTATTCTAATTTTATAGATGAAAAAACTAAGACAGGGAAATCCAGGAAATTGCTCAAATATATGCAAATATAATTTGCAAAACCTGAACTTGAATTCACTTCACTCAATACTTGAATGAGTGAATGATGGGAAAGATTTTTTTTAGATTTTTCACAAATAGTATTCAATTGGGATATGTGCATGGATGTACCTAATACATAAACAGAATGTATGGCATGGCCCCTATCTCCCAAGAAATTTACACTTGAAGCACTTAGAGAAGATACATTGAAAGGAAAGGGAATATTTATTGTTGATAAGAATCTCCTAATTTCTGAGCAGATATAAGAATTGAAATAGAACTTGAAGGAAAATGCCAAGAGGCAGAGGGAAGGTAAAAGAAGAGGCATAGAAATACCTAAATCACAAAAATTAGATCTGGGAACAGTAAGAAGTTAGATTTGAGAAAAAATGCCTCATGGTGTGCAGCAATCAACAGTGTTAAGTAACAATAAGAGAAATAATAGTAGTTTTGTATTAATGGACAGAATGGAGAAGATCATGAGTAGCCTTACACACCATCTGGATAACTTTGGCACTGTTAGGTTTAAAAAAAAAAAGAAGAAGACACACAAAGAGTTTAGGTCAATATAATGTTCCAAATATCATGCAATACTCAATAGCAAGTTGACTGGAGAGTGGCGTCATGAAAATAGGACATAGGAAGACTAATGTGGCAGGAATATGCAAAATGAATTCATGAGAAAAAAGCATTCTCGGTGTGATATATGTGGTTCATGCATGAGAGAGGTGTAGTGAGGGTTGTGAGATGGCAAAGGAGAAGGCCTTGTCTCAACTAATGAGAGAATGTGAGTTCTGAGTAGAATGTGGACAGTAGAGGAGTAGAGATTTAAAAAAAGGGAAAAGTAAGAGTGTGTGGTGGGGGGGAGCTACAAGCAAGTCCTTATTTTGAGGCAGAGAATGACAGTTGATGTGCCTAAGATGCTGTAAGTGGGCTAGATCAGGAGGGTCTTGTATGCCATGCTAAGAAGCTTTTGCGTTATTCTTTCTTCAAGTTATGGGAGTCAATGGAAGGTTTCGAGGAAAGTAAAAACATGATTAGACGGTGGTTCTATATCACACCAGCAACAAAGAGGATATGTTTATGTGTGCATGGTAAGTGAACACCGGGGAGGCAAGGGGATGAATTTAGAAGCCATTGCAGCCATCCAGGGATAGATGGTAAGTGCCTGAACCAGGGCATTTGCAGTAGAGATGGAAAAGAGATATACTGGGGAAATATTTGGCTGATAAAATGGTAGGACTTAGTGACTGATTGAAATTTTGCTGATTGAACAACTGATTAAATGACCAGGTCGGGTGCTGCTGCCAGTAACTGACATAAGGAAAATGACCCAGTCTTGCAGGGAAGATAATGAGTGGAGTTTTGGATACACTGAAGTTGCAGTGGTTCTGGGCCACCCAGGGGGTAGCTGGATATACACCGCTGAAGTTCATATTAAAGATCAGGGTTGGAGAGAGGAATTAAGAATTATCAGCATTTAGCTGTTATGCAAAACGCTTATTCCTAGATGGCCTAGGAAGAGAATATGCAGCAGTAATCAGTGAACTAAATCCTATGAGAAGATAAAGTGTGAAGGGAGAAAAGAGGAGAAGAAGCCCATGAATGGAGCTGAGAGGGAAAAGGCAGGGAGATGGAGGAAGAACCTCCAGAGACTAGAATGTCAGGAAAGCTGGAGTGGTTAATGGTATCAAATAAAGGAAAAAGGACTGATAAAATGAGGCAAAAGGGCCAATTGGAACATCGAGCATTTTAATCCTCATCTTACTATCCCAGCTTAAGTGGAACGGAGGGGCCAGGTGAGGGCAGGGGAGGCAGAGACCGAAAACTAAACTGCTCCTTTGGAACAGCTGGGCTAAGAATAAAGACGGGGTGGGAGCTAGACACAGGCCTTGGAGAGACTTGGACTTGTTTACAGACTAAGGGAAAAGAGCAGACAAAAAGGAAGTGATCGAAGTTATAGAAAAGAAATTGGTGGAACAAGGTTCCCCAAGGAGATGGAGAACAAATAAAATACAAGAGAACAAATCCAGAAAGTGCTTCAAAAATTTGGTCAAATTAAAATAATATCACGAGGGCTTGCATCTGCGATGACTGAAATAGATTTTAATTTCGCTTTCTGTGTCTCATTTAAGTGCTCTAAAATTAACTTTAGGTAAATTTCCCAAATAATCCTCCTAGAAGTCCCATGACAGGAGTGTATACTATTTCCCCAATATTTCAGATGGGGACACAAAGGCTCAGTGAGGGTAAAGGACTCTCTGCAGGTTGCAAAACTGCTAAATAACAAAGAGCAGAACCCAAGTGTTCTCTCACATGAAGGTTGGGCCAAGGCTCACTGTACTTGCGAAGCTATATAGACTATAATAAGGCTTTGATGTTTATGGTGCAAGCAATGTTTCAACCAAGAATATAGTTTGTTGTCATCTTAAAGCTGAATTCACAATTCTCGCTGAACAGACACCCTGAGGAATTAAACAACAAAAAAAAAAACCCTGTGAGACTGTCTTGCTTTCTTCCCAAATCTAAACTTAAAAAAATGGCATGTAAACATTTTTGAGTTTCAACATTGTACCAGAAGGCTATGGAGACAAAGTTCCATTGACTTATTAATATTAATTTATTAATATTGTTAAAATTACAGCTTTCTCTCTGGAAGGCAAGATTTACAACTTCCCTGATATACTTGCTGTTCCTTAGAGCAATGGCCCTGAACCTTTTTGGCACCAGGGACCAGTTTCAGGAAAGATAATTTTTCCATGGACCAGGGCGAGGGGATGGTTTCCAGATGATTCAAGCACATTACATTTACTGTGCAGTCAGACCTCTCTGCTAATGATAATCTGTATTTGCAGTTGCTCCCCAGCACTAGCATCACTGTCTCAGCTCCACCTCAGATCACCAGGCATTAGATTCTCATAAGGAACATATAACCTAGATCCCTCACATGCGAAGTTTACATTAGGGTTGATGCCCCCGCTGACATGACAGGAGGCGGAGCTTATGCAGTGATGCCAGCAATGGGGAGCAGCTATAAACACAGATGAAGCTTGCTCTGCTTGCCCACCTGCCACCCACCTCCTGCTGTGAGGCCTGGTTCCTTTCAGGCCACTGACCAGTCCCGATCGGCAGCACAGGGGTTGGGGACCACAGCCTTAGACAATATATGCAGTATAAGATGGAACCATCTTGATTTCTTTTGAAGGGTTTTGTTTTAAACATATCAATAAAACAAAATAAAAACCCTAAGGCTGCCAATATGGTCACATCTTTAAGGCAAATTTTTTTTTAGGATAGACTGGTCCCCCATGCAAATGCCAAGAGTAGATAGTTAAATAATGAATATGGCAACTCTTCAGTCTTACATAAAATTTAGATAATTTATGTATGAAATTATGTAGAAATAAATTTAAAGGAAAACTAAATTATCAGCATCTTCCTAATAATTTCATTCTGACTCAAAACAACTTTTTCAAGCTGTTACTTTTACAGTTATAAGAAAAGCTCAAAGACCTCATACTTAATAGTAAATTGATAATGTCTCATTTAATACCTTTAATGAACCTTCCAGTGTCATGAATATAAATCATAGAAAATAATAAATCAAAGAATACCATGTTATTTAACTCTAGGATAGATTTGTCTTATATAAACTTATGCAACTTGCCCAACTTAATACCAAAGATGAATTAATAATTAACAGTTCTGGTCTTTTCCTCCTACCTTTACTGTATCTCTCATATGTAAATATAAGGGTTTCAATGTTGTGATCTCAGCGCAAAAAACATCAGATCAAAAAGTTCAAACATATTATGAATGCCATGTAAGGCCAGGTGATGATACATGAACCTGGAGCATTCTTCAACCTGAGGCAAACTCCATAATTAAAAAAAATTATTCTATGGCCATAGATTAGCATAATTCCAATCTTCTAAGCCCCAGCTTCTCAAAACAAAGCTTCCTCTTTCTGCTTTGCCTCACATCTTGCATTAGGTGCATGTCTAGAATGATGAACACATTGAATTTCAGGCCTGCGGTGACAGTTTGAAAAGTATGAAGAGCAAAAATAAGAGAGAGGAGAGATTGAAAATGAAAAACATATATTCACTTGGAAATACATTTGAATAACATGTGTCCTTTGCATAGTAGAATGATTCACCTAATCCACCATGAGGAGGATCAGGGCCTTGAGTTATTTTTCTGGAAATGATGGTCAATTTGTCATGGTTTATCAATAAACTTTAACGAGGCAGCCTTATAAGTAAAATGAATTACCAGAATAGCAAGTTATTACCAAAAGTCTCAGTGTGTAGCCTTGGAACATAAAAACCAACTGGTCCACATCAAGATCAAAAGAGTGCAAGTCAAAGATTTAATACATTAGAATTAGAGAATTAGAGTAGAATTAGAGAATTAGAGTCACCGGAAGAGCTTTGAAAATACATAGATTCCCAGACTCCATCCAAACCTACTAACTCAGTGTATTTGGAAAGAGGAGGGATATAGAATCTTTATTGGTAGCAAGATCCCAGGTGATTCTTCATGCAGTCATCTCAACACCGATCTGTGGGTTGCTTACCAACTACCCTATGGAGTCATGGGTACTTCAAAGCATACAGTGTGCTAGCCAATGGAAAGACTTCACTAAATCTATCAATCTACCAATCTGTTAATACACAAGTAGAGAGAGATCTACTCTTCAAACTAAGCATCAATTTAGTTTGGATAAAAGTTACAGATAACATCTAAATTTATCTGAAGAGAATTAGATTAAGAAGTGAATAGAATGCAGCCTAATATTTAAGTGCCATCCAGTGTTCTTGGCTTTGTAGTCTACTCAGAAATGAACAATAACCAGTGTAGATCTGCTCACAAAACTATATTCTGTCCACTGAAACCATAAGATCTAGCCTACTAAAAGTAGCTGACATGTATACTCACTGTGGTAGAGACTGCAGTTGCCTCCTGACAGCCATTCTTTACATCCTTCATAGAACTCTATTTAGTAGAGTATATTGCCAGTGCCACCCAGCTAAAATCTCCATTTCCTGGCTGCCCTTGCAGCTTTGTATGACCATATTACTAAATTCTGGCCAACGAGAAGTAAGTTTAAATGTTATGAAGACTTAAAAGTTTTCATGCGGAGGGGGGAAGCTCACAGCCTTTGTTTCCCATCCTCTATCCACATGCCTAGAAAGTACATGTAATGGCTGGAGCTCCAGCAGCTATTTAGGGCCATAAAATCAAAGACCATAACCTACGAATAAGGAAGTAGAGAGCTAGAAAAAGCCTGAATCTCTGAGGACATTGTGGAGCCATTATGCTAGGCTTTCACTGCCTACTTAAAACCTTCCTTTACATAAGGAAAAAAAGCACCTTTTTTTATTTGTTTGTTTAAACTACTACATTCTGCTATATACTTTTGGACTTAAACACAAACACCCACTAAAAAGAAAAGTCTGCATATTCTACATGATCCAAAGTATCTATTTCAATAGCAATGAGTTTAAAACTATGAGTGAACAAGTATCTTAAGCTATGTATTTATATTGTGTACCTCCTTTAAAATGATTCCATTCGAGGACTGTTGAGTATTAGGCATCTGCTTCTTTGTATTTGTATTTTAACAATGAGATAAATGGCAGACATAACATAATAAAAATGCAAGAGACCATGATATAGAAAGAACTGTGAGAGCCTCATCTCTTAGCAATCAGAAGTTGGCTTAGGTCCAGGATATCAGTGTAAAGTTACAACAGGAGGGCTGCAAACTTACGGTCCATAAGCCACATTTGGCACGCAGATATATTTTAATTGGCTTATGCAATACCTCTGAAAACATTAATTTTGAATACCTTAAAGCAGGCATGCATCTTCAGTTCCCCACAGGCCTCCTCATCCCCTGTTGATATAGAAACACTCGCTTGCTTCACTTGTTTATGTTACCTGCCTGGCCTCTGAAAGCACTGAAGTTTACAGTTTCTGGAAATAAAATGGTACGTTTCGGCCCCTTGTCTTCTCTCCTTTGCTCATCTGGTGTTGAATACAATGATTGATACCAAATATTATTTTGTAAAATTAAGTATGCCTACTTCTAATAATAAGAATGTGTATAGTTCACTAGATGTTAGAGTTTTATTTAGAAATATAAAATAAACTGTAAATTCTCTAGTATTTTCTCTCACAAAAAAGAAATGTGAAATATTTTGAAGATACACACACACACATTGTCCCCCCCTCAATACACACAAACTCTTGAAAAGCTGGTTTTGTCATCTTAACTCCCTGATTATTGTCATTTTATACTTTCAACTAAAGTTAGCCCAACTCCCAAACTTTCTCCTTTCCGTTTCTTATCAATGAAAAAAAATCGAATAAGTTTGTAAAATTTAGTGAGAAGTAGTATTGATTTTGGCCTAAAATGCCTAAAACTTCATTTATTTACATTTATTTTATCATTCTTACCTATTTCTATCAGACAGCCCCACTGTGCTTATATTTTACATTTCTGGTAAATAACCAAAGTCAAATAGAAGGAAAATATACCTCGAAGTCATAAACAGAAAGAAAAAATAAAAGCTTATAAATATGCACTTATATGCAATAGCAGGTCTCTACATTTCCAAAGGAAAATATTTGTACATAAAGTAAATACCACATTATGGGACTTAGTTATAACTAAATTTTGAAAAATGTACTTGCTTTGCATGTGTGCCTTAGATATTAATTTAATTTAAAGCATTTACCTAAGTTTACTTTTTCCCAAACTCAAAATCACATGGAGTTTCTAAATTCTGACACTTTCATTAAGCTTGTGACATGTCTGAACATGGGAAATAAAGTATTGCCAAGTATCCATACAAAATCAACTTAAATCAAAACATGCATGGCAAGTAAATATAGTACGAGTTAAGTAGCTCTAAATATACTGGATCCTTTAATTCTTTTCTGCGTTATCTTTAATTAGGACCATAACTACTTTCTTTTGCTCTTGAATATTTATCACATATATTCTCTTAGGTTGAGTAATAAAATAGAGGTTTATTTTATTTTAATTTATTTTTTGTAATACATGTGCAAGCAATCACACATTCTCTGTAAAATCTGATGTTTGGAATTCCAGTTTCTGTGCTATTTGGTTATCCTGGAGGGCCTGGAGTTGGTTTGGAGTTGGGGACTTTTTTTGACACCAAGCATTGCATTCCTCACATTTATGTAAATTAGTATTAAGGAAGATTAAACTCTGGTCATTTTTAAAAAACACCTACAGAGTAATTAAAACTATTTGGGAAAGTCTTTTAATATATGGCCTATTTCATGTACCTCATAAAAGAGTCCTTTCATTTATTCACATAGTCAATTATTGCAGTACATTATAAGAGTAAGCTATTAATTTTAATATAAACTAACAAAGAAAGCTGTATTAAAATTCTCAATTGAAGTTGGTTGTTTGGTGGGGGAGGGGAGTAAACGGTTCCTTTTATAGTCAGATTTTCTATATCTATTGTAATTTTTCTGTATTTTTCTCCCCTTTTCTAACTTTTACTTCATATTCAACTATCTTTCTCACCCTTCCAAACAATACATGCTTTTCACTGTGACAGAGAAACTCAAAAGTTTTTACCTTATATAAATTGCCTGATTTTTTAAAACATAAAAAGTTCCAAGATTTAGAAAGTGCCCCCTCTATGGGACTCCTGATAGATTGTTGGATATTCATGTCCAGATTCTTATTTTCACCCTTTAAAAGTTTTTAGGACTGGTGATCTCTAGAATAATTTTATGAACATCTTTAGAGTAAAAATGCACAGAAGCAGAAATCTGTAGTAAATATATGTATATATACACATATGTATATATGTGTATGTGTGTGTGTATGTATGCGAAAGTAACAGAAAAGGTTAATGAATGTGCAACGTTTTAAAAGCTTAAGTTTGATGTTAAATAGTTATGAAAATCTATAATGGCCCATTATAAAAGAGCACGTCTGAATTTGAGATTATAACCCTCAAGAGTAAGAATTTAATAATCAGTGGAATCAGTTTAAATATTTTCTTATATTCTGTAATAGCCATGCATTTTTTGCTTAGCCATACCATATAACCCTACTCTAATATATGCAGATTGCACAGGAAAAAAATTTAGTAACCAGGCAAGATTTGTCTTTAAAAAAACAAAAAACAAAACAAAACAAAACAAAAAACTTGTGTTAAGGGGTAATGCCCATACAATTACTCCATACCAAATAAATTATATATAAGGCATGCTGATTTCCTGCCTTCCGCCATCCAACTGGGAACCACCACTGTCCTCTTAACCAAGTCAGTAGGGTGGGAAAATACCACTGTTTAAGAAATCTGGCTTCTATCAGCCTCTGTCATGGAGAAATAAACGAGACTGCTTCTCAGTAAGCAAAAGTGACTTTAAGATCACAAACGAAAATGGTGAAGAAGCATAAGTCTGTAAAGAGAAAAGAATGAGGAGCCAAAGACAAAGAAAAGTCAGAGCTATCAGAGTTGCTGCAGAGGTTTTTCTAAACAAAGAATTTTATGAAGCAGCTGAAGTTCAGTACAAAAAGGACTCCACCCTACCCAGCTTCTGCTGCGACTTTTCCTTGCTCTGAAAACTCCAGCCTACAGAATTCCTCTGACTACAATGCCTTTGGTGCTCCGTTTTAAGCACTCTTCTTTTCTGTTAAACTTCCCACTCTCACTCTCAGGCAAAAAGGACTTATCTTAGGCTTTCCCAGAAGTATTTAGTAGTGTGCTCTTTGCCACGGCAGATACAGAAGCTCCGAATTTCCAAACATCCCGATTGTCTTCCAAGCCGTTTCCCAGGTGCAAATCTGTCAGCCCCCTTCTCAAACTTCAAACCAGAACCTCCTCTTCAAGCTCTTCCTGGGGCTTAACATTCCACCTATTTCCCAAACCGTGCAATAAACACCACAAGCAAAGCAAACGGCAAACTCACCATCCTCGCCTTCTTCCTGGGCTTTTATTGAGACAAATTGCCCTAATAAAACAGTAAGAATGAGGAGAGGTCTTGCTTCTACCCAGCTTGCCATCACGTCTAAATATTAGACATGTGGGTCCTCCTGGGAATAAAAATAGATTCTAAGGTTATTGTAGCACCATGAAGTCAGCTGTGGGCTCTTCTTTCAGCACCAGCCCCGGGGCTGCCTCTGCAAACCCCCTTTTTCAGCACCAGCTCCAGCACAGTCTGTGAAAACTTTTTTCAAGCGATGCAGCTTTAAATAGGAAGAATGCTGCCTCCACTTCTTTTCCTGCCCCTTTTCAGCTTGTTCAGGCTCATAACCATCCAGTGTCTGCCAAGCAACGGTCTGATTGATGGTAAACAACCAAATCAGAACACGCGTCTCTGTGCCTGAGCTATCCCTACTTCATTTATGTTTAAAGCATGGATGGGGCTTAATAACAGAAACAAACTTTTATTTCTCTTTCTTTTTATTTTTTTTAGGAAAGCCTGTCAGGACGAAAGAGTACTATTCTCCCCTCCCCAACCCTTCCCCCAGGCACACTCCTTAACTTTTCCCCTATAAGCTGAAAAAGACATTAGGGAGGAAATGCAGCCTTTTAGCCTAGTTTTTGGCGTTTAGATAATTTGTGACTCTCTTCTCCACCTTAAACCTTGAAAAGATCACATTTTAACCCTTTCTTTTGCCTAAATAGAAAGTATTCTTGTCCTCTCTCGGATTCTGGTTTTCTTCCCTCTCCCACCCCCAATACTCTGGAAGGGAACTATTAGAATGTTGCCCAGGTAAAGATCAGGTGAGAAAGCTATTTTGGACAAATGAATTTGTGACACATTATATTTCGAATCCAGAAGATAGGTCCTATCCTAATCTCTCCACATCTCTTAAGGGGCCACATCTGCAGGTTCTTCTTGTCCCCAAGAATTTTGTTACGTAGAAGTATTGACTACTAAGCTAGTGTAGAGAAATGGGAAGTATACTACATTTGGATTCAGAAAGGTTCAGTTCAAATACCAGCTCCGCCACTCACCAATTTTGTAAACGTGCACATAGTCCTTTATCTTTGTGCACTCCAATTTTCTCATTTGATAAAAGGGCTTTACCCTGACCAGTGTACAGGGTTTAGTGACACTAAAATGAGTAGTATATTATTAAGTTCCAAATTGCAAAGAGCTACATAAAAGTAGATGGTGTTATTAACCCTAAACCAGCTTTTCAAGGAATATAGTCATCTCAGATGGACATGCATTCTAAGAGCAATATCCTTGAACTTTTGTGCTACACTCATGCTTGCCAAGCTATTAATGAGCTCAGAGCATTCTGTATAATCTAATCTATTTGCCACCTCGGGTCCCCCTGGAATTAGAATGGATGTTCTACACAATACAAGTGAATCAACTGTTTACAATCACTCAGCAATGATCAGGAGCCCTGCACTGTGCTAAGCACTGGACAAAAAGGATGACACAAAAGAAACAAGAGACATACCCATAGCCTTCAAGGAACATATGTAGATGCTGAGAAAATAAATTTACATGTAACAAAACCAGAGCATATAAAGAAGTTTGGGATGCTAAGACTCGGTAGAAATTCAGAGAAAGAAGAGATCATAAAATGAGATTTGATCAGTAATTCATTATTATCACTTTTCTTAATAGAAAAAAAAATCCAAGAGCCTTTGCATTTTAGCTTTGGAGCAAGAATTTCTAGAGAAGTATTCCAGGGGTCAACTGTTTAAGGAGTTTCCAACTTTCTAACCCTGTACCCCTCAGTTTAACTTTTCACTTTGACAAATATCATTTCAATGACTTCTGTTGCCGGGGTGCCCTACTCCCACTTAGTGAATGGGCTGAGTGAGGACCAAAAACCATCCTTTGCTAATTCTTCCAAGGCCAGGACTTGGAAATCACCTTGCTAAATAATCAAAGAGAATAACAGGAAAATAAATAAATGCAGGGGAAAAGTTAACTATTTTCTGAGTTTGCCAGTTCTAGTCTACTATGAGGCCACTTTAGACACTAATCCCAAGGGTTGGCACAATTTTCAAGCACCTTGTGTAGAATCTTTACTGAAATGCAGAACAACAGACATTTATGGCTATTGAATCTCCAACTCTCAGAAATTATTTTCCATGCTAGAAATACAAAGATGACTAGATAAAATCACAGGATTTGTAGCAGAATCAGTGTACATAATATTCAGTTCCTCAGATCAATATTTTAGTATCTGTCATTAAAACAATTATTATCAGTTTACTAATACAGTTATATTAAATTTAACTAAATAAGACTTGTATAAGAAAAATTGAAAACATAATGCAACCTTCACTCAGTTACTCTGCTTTCTTTAAAAACTGATTCCCAAGCACTTAAGAAATATAACATGATATGTTAAAATAATAATAATAATAAATGTCTACTTCTTGGTTCCCATCTTCTTTTGCTTTCCTCTTTGGTTTCACTCCTAGGGAACTTAGATTTTCCCAAGCACTTAAAGCAATTTCATATCTCAGAATTTTACTCAGGCTCTGACCTTTGCCTGAAATAACGGTCTCCCTGGTCTAATGCATTCCCTCATTTAACAAATATCTATTCAGTGTCTATTATTTGGCAAGTTCTATTCAAGGCATCAGGATATTACTGTACACAATACAGACAAAGTCCCTGATTCCACGGAGCTTCCCACCTTGAGTGGACAAACAGCAATGAATAAGTAAATGTGCAAACAAGGTAATTTCAAATAATGATATTCCATGAAGGAAATAAACAGTCTGTTGTTTTAGAGTTGCTCAGGAGTTAATACAAGAGGAATATTTCAATAGAGCTATCAGGGAAAACCCCATTTAAGGAGATAAAGGTGAAGCTGAGACCAAAATTCGAAAATAATTTATCACTGGAGAACTGGAAAAAGGCATTCCAAGCAAAGGAAACAGCAAATGTAAATGGCCTGGCATCGTATTTTAGTTTTCTGTTGCTGTCATAAAAATTACTACTGCCATGGCTTAAAACAACACTATTGTATCATATATTTCTGCAGGTCAGAACTCTGACATGGGCCTTACTGGGCTAAAATCAAAGTGTCAGGCAGGCTGCATTCTTTTTAGAGGTTCTAAGGGAAAATTCATTTCCTTGTTTTTTGAGCTCCTATTAACATAAGTCACCCACATTCCTTGTTTCATAGCCTCTTCCTCTATCTTCAAAGCTAGCAACGTAGCATCTCTCTGACACTCCTTTGTTGTCACATCTCTTTCTCTGACCACATCCTGGAACGGTTCTCTGCTGTTAAGGACTCAAGCAACTACACTGAGCCCATCTGGACAATCCAGGTTATCTTCCCCCACCTCAAAGTCGTGAATCACATCAGCCAAGTCCTTTTTGACCTGTAAGGCAACAAATTCACAGGTTCTGGGGATTAGAACATGGGCATCTTTGGAGGCCGTTATTCTTCCTACAAAAGATAGGATTAAGCTTTGACTGTGCAAAAATAGAAAGAAAGTCATTATGGCTAGCGCCATATAATAGAAAGTTGGGCATGAGGTTTATCATTATAGCCTTGTAGGTCATGGGAAGGAGTTTGAATTGTTTTTCTAAATGCAAAGGGTCATTCTACAGAGAAATAGCATGTTTTAATACACCAATGTTTAAAAATCTGAATATCATGTGAGAAATGTATTATAACAAGGCAAAGACAGATGCAGGGACACCAAGTAGAAAGTAGTTTTAACCCAAATGAGAGATGACAGTGGCTTGGACTAGGGAAGTACAGAGGAAACACAAAGAAGCAGAGGGATTCACAACATATTTTGGAAATAAAATTTCTGATGGATCATGTAGGACTAGAAAAAACCAAGAAATTGAAGAGGACACCTCCGCCAACTAAGTGGCTGATAGTGACCAGCAAAGCTCAAGCATCGCCTCCCCTGACAAACTGGTCTGCTCCTTCATAAAACTGACCAACAAATTCTGTGTAAACCCAACATCACACTCTTTTGATGTGTCTGTTACCCTACCATACTGAAAGATCCTTGAGATTATGGACATTGCTTAGTTATTCATATTTTCCCAATAGTTATTTGCTGAATCAATAGAACTTGATGTTTGAATGACCATGAGAGAAGTAGCAATAAGCATAAATAAAGATGATTCCAAGATGTCAGCCCTAGAGGATGAGGAAAATGATGGTCCTAACGAAAGAAATACCTAAGCAAGGAAGAGTAACTGGTTAGAGAGCAGAAGGAAAGCACGTAGCTAATTAGGTGCCTCTGTGCACATATATGCCTTGAAATAACAAACCACAATTTCTGAACAGAAGAAAATTGCATATTGTGAATACACTTTTTCTGGCTGAAAGTCACTGTGAAAATAACAACATAACAATAATAGTAATAATAATGGCTAGAACGTATTAAGTAACTATTATGTGTCAGATACTGTGTAAACACTTTATATGTATTAACTAATTTAATCCTCAAATCAATGCTGTCTGGTAGGTGCTATTATTTTCCCTATTTTACAGATGAAGAAGGAAATTGAGGCTCATGGAAGAAGCTGAATAACTTGTGTCAAGTTACACAGCAAGAAATGACTAGAGCCAGGTTTGGAACCCTGGCTGTACAATCTTTACTCTTAACAAGGAGTTGAGGTTCAAAAAAATAATATACTGTTTATTTCCTTAACTTAAACTCTACCACTGATTTTTTTTTTTAGAAAACTAATTACAATATTGGGAGAATCATTCAAAATATCTTCATAATCATATCGATAATATATTTTCAAAGTAAACAAGTGCCTATACCAATGAATTTAATTATAAATGCTATCTATATCCAAACTTTACATATATGTTACCTCTATCTTAATATTTCTTCTGAAAACATATCTTTACATGGTTAGGCACAATTAGAGTTTTTTGTTTTAGAAAGTTCCACCTTCATTTTAACATTCTTACAATATGAATTTTCATTTTAATCTGGGTATTTGTATTTTAGCTAAGTCATATTTTGGGAAAAGTTTGCAATTTTCCATTTTAAAATACTGTTTGATCTCCCAAGGCATCAACAGTCATCTTTAGAAGTTATAGAGAGTCCTGTGAGCCAAGATCATAAATATTATGATAAATAGCATTGGCTTCTCTTTACATACTATATGAGCACATATATACTCTTTGAGACTCACAATAACCCAGTGAAATAATATGGCCTAGATGATCATTCTCATTTTGCACTGGGATTCAGAGAGATTAAGAGACTTGTCAGAAGTCATACAGTGCAGTGAATGGTCTCAAATATTGGTTTCCCAGTCCAAGCACTCTATCCACTGTGTCTTGATAATTAAACTATAATTCAAATTTTACTAATTAGGAAGGTAGCAACCAAAAAGTCTGCAGACATATAGTGGTTATGAGCACAAACCTGGAAACCAGACTGACAGAGCCCAAATGCTGGCCCTACCACTTACAGCTGGAAGAGGATGGAAAAATTACATCTTTTCTGTGTTTCAATGTCCCTATCTGAAAAATGCCTACCTCATTGGTAATTATTATAAGTATTAAATGAATTGAAATTTGTAAAGCTCTTAAGATAATTTCTAACATAGAGGTAATATTATTATATAAATGCTGGTTAAACAAAAATAAGTAACTGTGTTAGTGCTTCTTTAAAAAAACAACATGTAATTTGTCATCAATTTAAAATTTGACTTTAAAATTTGCTTAAAGATCAAAAACCAGGGTAACCAAAATGAAGTCTAATTACCCACCACAATATGGTCCACTCACTCCCTCATTCAATATTTTTATTCTTTTTATTAAGTTTATTGAGGCATGTTTACATAGGCCAAATTTCACCTTTTTAGGAGTGCAGTTCTTTGAGTTTTGACAAATGTATACAGTCATGTGACCACCATCACCATTTATAGGATATTTTCTTCACTCCAAAAAGGTCCCCATTTGGACCCCATCTCTTCCTCCCATCCTCACTCCTGCCACCATTGATCTGATTTCTATCCCCAGTTTTTCCTTTCCAGAATGTTATATAAATGGAAACACACCATAGTAGCCTGCGTGTCTGATTCCAAGACCCATCATGCTGTTGCATGTGTGAGCTGTTCATTTTTCTTTTTAAAACTTATATGTTTACATTTTTAAAATTTATTTCCTAATTATTTCTTTATTTATTTTTGGCCCCCTCAAATTTCAATTTACTATTTCCCAATTCTTAACCATTAATCCATTAGTTAATTTTTAAATTTAATGAATCTTGAAACACGGATGATTGTTTGTATTGTAATAGGCAATTCTCCACAGCTAAATTGAGAGTTCATGAGTCAGGGCTTCCCCTGAGGGAAAGTTTTTAGATGGCAGGGCTAGGTACGGGCTACAAAGGGGAAATTGTCCAGAAGCTCAATGACACCAAAGGCCATTTATACCAAATGAGTGTGCTATGCTCTACGTCCTGCTTTAAAAAAAAAAATTAAAGGCCTAAGAGTCTGAAGTTGTTTCTCAACAAAATAAGGAGTCATTCAGCCGATCAGGCTCCAAGTTCTTGCATTGTTCAATTGATAATTGTGTGGCAGCCACAGAGGTCCCGGAAATCTGTCTTTTCCTGGTATGGAGAGGGGAGGAGGGAGCAGGGAAATCAATGTGATATATTCTATCATATTATATAAGTCCATTGGTATTTTGTCTAATATTTTAAAGTTGTCTGTGTTTTGGGGAAAACTACCCTGTCAACTTCCTTAAGTAAATTCAATTCTATTTTGCAGAGGTATGGAATTCTCTGCTTTTGAGAGGAGATGCAAGAAGTTTTTGTATATTGGCCCCTAAGAAAGAATAGAATTTTATATAAACCTGCCATTTTAAGTGTCATGTCTGTTGTATTTTTGTTTCACATTTTATATTTGTGTACAGGATTTGAATAAAATAATTACACCAGTTGTCAATATGTCAGAAGCATTAAATACCAAATTTTTTTAAAAAAACTTTTTTAGACAATCAATGAGAAATAAAAATATTCATCCCCATATCCTTCTCCCTGATACAGATATATCAAATGGAAAATGGCCAGCAGTGGTCAAATCTTGATTTAATATCAAAAAGCACAATCCCTGTCATCACAATTCTTTATAGAATGTTAGTACTTTAATAATAATTAAGAGGCTAAAATGACATTGTTGACTTAAAAATATGTGATGCATTTGAACTATAATTTTTATTTAAATATCTTAAAATAATCAATGAGTTCACTTTAAATATATAAATATGCATTAAGATAAGCTCTGACCACAATAATTGAAGTGTTAATTATATATTAAAATGTAGTCACTATGTAGCCAAGTGTTTTAATGTTCTAAACCCCACAAGGACCCAGTGGCTCATTTCTTATATTAATTAAAAATTATGAAAAGTCTGTATATTTAGTCCTAATTATGATTTAATTAAAACAGGTAAGTGTCTATATATGACAACATACACACAGACAAAAATGGTTGGTGAAAGAGCAATTTATGAACTTGATTTTAAGTATATTCTTCAGTTATTGCATCCACATAAATCAGTCCTCCTTGAAACCCAAGGTTAAGAAAATCAAAGCCCCCCTTTGAATACTTATTACAAAAAAAAAATGGGTCATTCTTAATCCATAGTAAATACTAACACAGGTTTCACTCACCAGTTAGAGAGTGTATTATTTTAATGTGTTTTTATTTTGAGTATGTGAGTGATACCATCTTGTGAGATTTGGAGAAACACATGGATTTCATTCTGTTGCTTTATAGAGACTTACTTCTGTTTTCTCTGGAAAAATGGCAATCACAAGATATTATTAAATGAATGAGATTTTATAAATGTGCCTTGTCTTCCCTTTCACCATCATCTCCACTTCCATGATTTTGGAATGAGAAGAATCTTAAAAATTGTTTCTGGAACATCTGAAATCTCTTTTCCATAAATATAATAAACAGATAAAACACTCAAGGGATACTTAGAAAGTTTGACAATTTCTCTCCTTGTTAATCTATTACAATTAAATTTATATACATTTATTTGTAAGAAGAGTTCTTTTATTAATTCATGGCTCGTAGTCAATCTCTAAGTCCCATAAGTTGGCTCCAGAAACCATTGTACTTAATTTCTTAGATTTATTCTGGATTCTGCTAAATTTTTACAAATCTGTTAAAAATTCTCCAAATTCTTCAATTATTTGAAACATGGAAATTATCAGCAGCAGGAAGAATTAAGAAGTTACTGCACTCCTAAGGCATGAACACCAGTCACCCCTCCCTTGTTTCAAATATGACTCGTTCATCCTTATGTACTCATCTTAAGTAAAAGGGGGGGTGGGTTTGGTATCAAAAGGTATATACAATTCAACAAATGCACATTTGTTGAGAGATTACATTGAGAACACAAATATCGACGGAACATAGTCCTGGTCCACCAAGGCTTACCTGGTTTGGTGGTAAAAGACATAATCATTGATACCTATAATGCACACAATAAAGGAATGAGTTCTATTACAGAAGTACACAGAACAATGCAAGAGCATGGTAGGGTAAAAGGACTTGGAGTCACAAGGAATCTGGAAAAACCTTGTGCATGTGATGGAATTTAAGCAGAACTTCAGAAAATGGATAGCATTCCAACAAAGGTTGGCTGAAGGGAGGTTAGAGGAGCCATGAAAGAAAAAACTCAAGTGGCTTAAAGAAACTGTTGGTATCCTCTCAGGGTTAAATCATAGGCCACTCAACACTACAAAATGGCCTAATATTTTAAAATTCTAAGGGGAAAACATGAAGTATTTACAGTAAAGGAGATTTTTTTAAAAATGCCAGGAAATATTTTAAAAGCTAACTGCAGTAAATTTCAAACTTCACAATACCTTCATCTGTTAATGGTCTAGCCAGTGTTTCAAGACAATTTTTATATTATTATATTTCAGTACTATAATGTTTTATGATTTCACTAAGATAATAAACTTCTGATCTGGATTCTTCAGAATGCTCTATCATAAAGGAGGCACAGAAAGACATCAATAATATCACCACAACTTTACTCTTGTAGCAAAAAAATACATTTCCACTCTTCTACAAGGTTTTATTTCTTGTAGAACCACACCCGTGTTTTTGCTTCCAAAAGAAGACATAGCTCAAGAAAAAATGTGGATGAATCAGTAACCATACATAGATTTGAATTCTTCTTTTCACATAGCAACCTCACCATGTCTGCCAAGCTCACTCCAAAGTAGTCATCTTTTTCAGCAGCCTGAATCAACACAGCAGAGAGAAGTGGAAAATACACATATGTAGGTCCTTCATTTATTTAAGACTGTGAGTGTTACTAGCTTTTTAAAATACATAAAAAGATAAGGTTTCCCCTTCCAACTAAATATCTGTATGAGGCCAGATGTATTCATATACTTTAACCAAAACAATATGTGACAACAGATAGAAATAGATGCAAACATGAGAATTCTGCTGTATTCTATTAAGGCAGATATTAAAGAGATTGTCAAAAATGTAAAGTCATGCCACTTTTCTCATTAATTTTTTATTTTGGTAATTATAGTTTTTTCATTAAAATGCATTATTTATGTTAACCGGTAATGGGTATATTATACTATTTTAAATACATTAATAATTTTTTAAAAAGTCATTCAGTTTTAATTTCTTTTTTCATTTTTTTGTTTTGTTTTTTTTCATTTCTATTTTTAATAATTATGGGGACATAATAGTTGCATATATTTACATGGTACATGTGATATTTTGATACAGGCATGTAATGTGTAATAATGAAACCTGGGTATATCCATCACCTCAAGGATTTATCATTTCTTTGTGTTAAGAATATTCTAGTCCCACTCTTTCAATTATTTTAAAGTATACCGTAATTTATTGTTGATTATAGTCACTTTGTTTTGCTATCAAATATTGTTCATTCTATCCTGTTATCTAACTATATTTTTGTACCTATTAATCATGCCCACTTTATACCCCTCCTCCTCTCTACCCTTCCCAGCCTCTGTAACCATCGTTCTATTCTCTATCTCCATGAGATCGAATGTTTTAATGTTTAGCTCCCACATGTAAGTGACTACATGTGAGATTTCCCTTTTGTGCTTGGTTTATTTCACTTAATGTTCTCCAGTTCCATCAATGTTGTTGCAAATGACAGGATCTCTTTCTTTTTTATGGCTGAATAATATTCTATTGTGTTTAAGTACCACATTTTCTTGATCCATTCATCCATTGATGAACACTTAGGTTGATTTCAAATCTTGGCTATTGTGAATAACTCTGCAATAAATATGGGAGTGCAGATATCTTTTTGACATACCGATTTCCTTTTTTTTGGATATATACCTAGCAGTGGGATTGCTGGGTCATATGGTAGCTCTATTTTTAGTTTTATGAGGAACCCCCAAGTTGTTCTCCATAGCAACTTCACTGATTTACATTCCCACCAACGTACAGAATTCCCCTTTCTCCACATCCTTGCCAGCCTTCATTATTGCCTCTCTTTCTTATAAAAGCCATTTTTAACTGGGGTCAGTTGATCTCTCATTGTAATGGTTTTTATAAAAATTTCTAAATATTATAGGGGTACACATGTTTTTGGTTATGTGTCTATTTTGTTATGCTTGAGTCATGGTTACAAGCACACCCATCACCCAGACAGTATTCATTGTACCCATTAGGTAGGTTTTCACCCATTCCCTCCACCCAGCTTGATTTCCACTGGGTTTTCCTTCCCTCTGTGTACATGTGTGCTCATTGGTTACTTCCAATTTATTAATAATAGTGAGTATATGTGTGTTTTTTTTTTCTATTCTTTAGATACTTCACTTAGGAGAATGGACTCCAGTTCCCTCCCAATTGTTGCAAAAGGACTTAATTCATCCTTCTTTATGGCTGTGTAGTATTCCATACCATACTTATACCACATTTTGTTAATCCACTCATGAATTGATGGGCACTTGGGTTGATTCCATATCTTTGCAATTGTGAATTGTGCTGCAATAAACGTTTGAGTGCAAGTATCTTGACTTCTTTTCCTTTAGGTAAATATTCAGTAGTAGGATTGCTGGATCAAATGGTAGGCCTACTTTCAGTTCTTTGAGTAATCTCCATACTGGTTTCCATAAAGGTTGAATGATTATATGGTAATTTGCAGTCCCACCAACACTGCATAAGCATTCCTTTCTTTCTGCATCCATGTCAGCATCTATTGTTTTTGGACTTTTTAATAAAAGCCATTCTGATTGGAGTAGGTGATATGTCACTGTGGTTTTAATTTGCATTTCCCTGGCGATTAGTGATGTTGAGAATTTTTTCATTGTTTATCAGGCATTTGTCTATTTTCTTTCGAAAAGCTTCTGTTCATTTCTTTGCCCACTTTTTAATGGGGTTTTTTGATATTTTTCTTGCTGATTTGCTTGAGTTCTTTATAGATTCTGGTTATTAGCCCTTTATTGGATGTATAGCTTGCAAATATTTTCTCCAATTCTGTAGGCTGTCTATTCACTCTATTGATTATTTCCTCAATGGTGCAAAAGCTTTTTAATTTAATCAAGTCACATTTATTTATTTTTCTTGTTGCTGTGATTGCCCTTAGGGTCTTCTTCATAACTTTTTTGCCTAGGCCGATATCTAGAAGAGTTTTTCCAACATTTTCTTCTAGAATTCTTATGCTTCATGCCTTTTATTCAAGTCTAGTATCCATCTTGAATTAGTTTTTGTGATTGGTGAGAGGTGCAGATCCTGTTTCACTCTTCTGCATGTGGCTATTCAATTTTCCCAGCACCATTTATTGAATAGGGTTTCTTTTCCCCAGTGTATATTGTTGTCTGCTTTGTCAAAGATCAGTTGGCTGTATGTGGATGGTTTCGTATCTGGGTTCTCTGTTGTGTTCCACTGTTCTATATGTCTCTATTTTTGTGGCAATACCATGTTATTTGGGTTATTATAGCCTTGTAGTATAGTTTGAAGTCTGGTAATGTGATACCTCCAGATTTGTTCTTTTTGCTGAAAATTGTTTGGCTATTTGGGCTATTTTCTGGTTCCAAACAAAGTGTAGAATTCTTTTTCTAAATCTGTGAAATATGACATTGGTATTTTGATGGGGATTTTATTGAATCTGTAAATCACTTTTGGTAGTAAGGACATTTTAATAATGTTGATTCTACTGATCCATGAGCATGATATGTTTTTCCATTTGTTTGTGTCATCTGCAATTTCTTTCCTCCGTGTTTCATAGTTCTCTTTGTACAGATCTTTCACCTCCTTGGTTAAGTATATTTCTAAGTATTTTATTTTCCTTGTAGCTCTTTTGAGTGGTATTGAGTCTTTGATTTGACTCTCTGCTTGACTGTTATTGGAGTACAGGAATGCCATTGATTTGTGTACACTGATTTTGTAACCTGAGACTTTGCTGAATTTATATATCAGTTCTAGGAGTCACTTGGTGGAGTCTTTGGGGTTTTGTAAATATAAAATCATATCATCAGCAAAAAATGATAGATTGACCTCTTCTTTCCAGATTTAGATATTCTTTATTTCTTTCTCTTGTGTGATTGCTCTGGCTAGGACTTCCAGCACTATTTTGAATAGAAGTGGTGTCTTGTTCCAGTTCTTAGGGGGAATGCTTTCAGCTTTTCCCCATTCAGTATGATGTTGGCTATGGGTTTGTCATGTATTGCTTTTATAATCTTGAGATATGTTCCTTCTTTGCCCAATTTGTTGAAGGTTTTTATCATGAAAGGGTGCTAAATTTTGTTGAATGCTTTTTCTGCATCTATAGAGATGATCATATGGTCTTTGTTTTTGTTTCTGTTTATGTGGTGAATCACATTTATTGATTTATGTATGTTGAACCATCCTTGCATCATCCGTGGGATGAAGCCCACTTTGTCATGGTGGATTCTCTTTTTTTGATGTGCTGTTGAATTTGGTTTGCTAGTATTTTATGAAGGATATTTACATGCATATTCATAAAGGATACTGGTCTGTAGTTTTTTGTTGTCATTGTGTCCTTTCCTGGCTTTGGTATCAAAGTGATACTGGCTTCATAGAATGAGTTAGGTAGAATTCCCTCCTTCTCAATATTATGGAATAGTTTCTGCAATATGGGTACCACGTCTTTGTAGGTCTGGTAAAATTCCACTGTGACTCCATGTGGTCTGGGGCTTTTTTTGTTGGAAGATTTTTTCTTATTACTGCTTCAATCTCGTTGCTCATTATTGGTCTCTTCAGGAGTTGTATTTCTTCCTGACTGAGTCTTGGGACATTGTGTGTTTCCAGGAATTTGTCTATTTCCTCTATGTTTTTGAGTTTACGTACTTAGAGATTTTCATAATATTCACAGATGACACCTTTTATTTCTGTGGTATTAGTTGTAATATCTCCTTTATAATTTCTTTTTTTATTTAAGCATTTCTTTATTACTATTATAAAGACAGCTTAAGTTTATAAAACCATAATATCACATTAGAAATAAAAGAACTATCTAGATGAAGATTTATATTAGACTTGCTTGCTACAGCTTATCCTAGTTCTTAGCAATTCAATAATGTATAAGCCAAGATAACTGGCATTCTCATTTTTTTTTTACTCACCACTATACTAATGAGGACAAGATAAGGGGCATTCTGCGAACAATTTCATATTTTTAAAAAATCACAGATAAAGCATTCACAGACAAGTAAATCTAGAATACAATTTTTATTACAGAAAAATATATTGTTAAATGTTATCTAAACCACAATATTTCTGACAATACTATTAGTCACAAACTATATTGTAGAGAATTATGCCCTAAAAAGCAATCTATGCATATACCAATATAAAGATATGTAGATACTATGTTCAGTACATCTTTTCTTAGTCTTTAATTATAAAACCATGGTGATTCACTGCAAATACATTCATAGAAAATGGTCAGTATTCAAAATTATTTACATCCATCTATGCTTAAGATTGAATGTTCTAAAATATTGAACATTGGTCTTCACTGACAGAAAATTTTGCATTGAAAATATCTTGTTTTTCTTCTTATATATCTACTATGTACTAAATGTTAGTTTATTATTTTTAACATCATACACATCTGTAATTCATTTAAATGCAACTTTTATTTGGATTCCTACATTCTCCCTAATACAGTGGTTCTCAAACTTCAGTATGTATCATAATTACCTAGAGTTTTTATTTAAAACAGATTCCTGGAACCTATAGAAATTCTCATTCACTGGATATGGGCAGGAGCACAGGAATTTGCATTTTTGACAAAATACTCCAAATTACTCTGATGTAAGTAACTCATGTCCAACACTTAAGAAATACTGCCTAATAATTTAATTTATGATATACATGCTATGCTTTAATTCATTAAATATTAACTCAATGCCGTATAAGTACAAGGCTTAGTGCCGTGGATCAAACATGAATTCTGCTTTAAGGGAGATACAGTTTAATAGAGGACATAAGACAGCATATAAATAACTTATAACAAAAAGGAATTATTACATGTCTTTTAAAAATATAAAGATAAAATACTGGGGTAGTTCAGGGGAGGGAATGATACTACGGCTGACCTCAGGGAAATTTTTCTAGTAAGAGATAGCATTTGAAATGAGTGTTGAAGCCTATCTCTTTAAATTATAAAAGCAGAAGAAATAAACAAATAATTCTCTCATTGAATGATAAATGTGTCTATTAACATCACCCCTTCAAACTCAGACAAATTATTCCCTACCTCCTAAATTTTTCTTTTTTTTAGACAGAGTCTCAACTGTGTTGCCCGGGCCAGAGTGCCGTGGCGTCAGCCTAGCTCACAGCAACCTCAAACTCCTGGGCTCAAGCGATCCTTCTGCCTCAGCCTCCCTAGTAGCTGGGACTACAGGCATGTGCCACCGTGCCCGGCTAATTTTTTCTCTATATATATTTTTTTAGTTGTCCAGATCATTTCTTTTTATTTTTTGGTAGAGACGGGGCTCTCACTCTTGCTCAGGCTGGTCTCCGAACTCCTGACCTTGAGCGATCCACCTGCCTCGGCCTCCCAGAGTGCTAGGATTACAGGCGTGAGCCACCGCGCCCAGCCTGTATTTGGATTCTTAATATGAATATTAACTTTTTGGCAGTTACCAGAATCTAGGAAAGGTAGGGAGTGGGGGGAGGGACAAAGAGAGATTGGTTAATGGGTACAAATGGGATAGAAGGAATAAGTTTTAGTGTTCGTTAACACAGTGAGATGACTGTAGTTATCAATAATTTATTATATATTTCAAAATAGCTAGAAGAGAAGATCTGGAAAGTTCTTAACACAAAGAAATGATAAATGTTTGAGGTGATGGATATCCCATAAATATGTACAATTATGTTATCAATAAAAAACTAAAAAAGAATTATATATTAATTTTTATAATTAGAGGATAACAAGCAGACATTTAAAAAAACAAGTGTGGTACATAGAGTTTTTTTTCATTTTATAAAAAAAAAGAAAATATGGGAGGCTTAGCTGTGGGTGGTACGGTAAAGAATCAAATTAGGCCGGGCGCCATTATGGGAGGATCCTTTGAGCTCAGGAGTTCGAGACCAGCCTGAGCAAGAGCGAGACCCCATCTCTACTAAAAATAGAAAGAAATTAGCTGGACAACTAAAAATATATAGAAAAAAAAATTAGCCGGGCCTGGTGGTGCATGCCTGTAGTCCCTACTACTCAGGAGACTGAGGCAGGAGGATAGTTTGAGCCCAGGAGTTTGAGGTTGCTGTGAGCTAGGCTGATGCCACGGCATTCTAGCCTGGCAACAGAGTGAGACTCTGTCTCAAAAAAAAAGAATCAAATTATTTGGTATGCGTAAAAATGTTTCTAGAAATGTAAAGCATTATGCACATGAAAGTATTGATCATATTTTTATTTGTGGCTATTTTGTTGAAGTAGAATTTTTTCAGTTAGAATTTTATTTTATATAAATATATATGGGGGTGGAGAGAATATCATACACATCTTCTTCCATTATAGTGAATAGAAAGGGATACCCCTTTGAATTCTCTTTGGTATAATTTGATCTGTATAAGGTCATGTATTTGTTCTGAGTATGATTGTCCCCTTTCACTAGGGAATCTCAAAGCACTTCATACAAAAATACTTTTTTTCTATTGGTGGGAATTGTAGGTGGTGTACCTTAAATTTCCATAGTACCTCAACTGATGGTTTAGGAATCGAGCTTGTTATGAATGCAGTTGTGCTCCTTCATTTAAAGATGGGGGAAGGGAACGACCCAGTGATGCTAGCTCATGGAGATGATGTGGAATTGGGCCTTTTCTGACTCTGGGAACCAGTGCTAGTGAGTGATGGCGGTGGTGAAGTTTTGCATTCAGATATTATTCTACTACTGCCAGTATGTAGCTTTAATGACACTGAAAGATGATCAAGATGTACAGACAGGAGGAAAATGAGGTAGTCAAATCCTCGTTGTCTTTAGTTTGAAATAATGTTTAATTTAAGGGTCTGTGTATTACTCAAAGGCACAAGTGTATCTATTTTGGGGGACTGTGATATAAATGAATCTGTACTGAGCTGTCATTTACAATGTGCTATTATGAGACTTTTCTTCTGTAATATTAAGGAAAAAGGGAAAAATACACAGTCAGCCTTCTTATCCAGGGGTTCTGCATCCATGGATTCAACCAACCTTGGATCAGAATATTCAGGGGTTGGCCTGGAGCTGTGGCTCACTCCTGTAATCCTAGCACTCTGGGAGGCTGAGGCAGGAGGATTGGTTGAGGTCAGGACTTGAGACCAGCCTGAGTAAGAGCAAGACCCCTGTCTCTACTAAAAATAGAAAAAATTAGCTGGGTGTAGTGGCTTGTGCCTGTAGTCCCAGCTACTTGGGGGCTGGGGGAGAAGGATCACTTGAGCCCAGGAGTTTGAGGTTGCAATGAACTATGTACGATGATACCACTGCACTCTAGCCTGGGCAACAAAAGCAAGACTCTACCTTGCTTTGAAAGGACAGTTGTGCCTATACTTCACATGTGCCGACCTTTTTCTTGTCATTATTCCCTAAACAATACAATGTAACAACTATTTACACAGCATTTACATTTTTAAAAAAATTTTTTTTAAAGAGACAGGGTCTGGCTCTGTCTCCCAGGCTGGAGTACAGAGGCACAATCAACATTTACTGCAGCGATCATAGCTCACTGCAGCCTCAAACTCCTGGCCTCAAGTGATCCTCCTGCCTCCCAAGTAGCTAGGACTACAGGCACATGCTCCCATACCCAGCTAATTTTTTAATTTTAGTTTTTGTATATACAGGGTCTCACTGTGTTGCCCAGTCTGGTCTCAAACTCCTAGCCTCAAGCAGTCCTCCCAGCTTGGCCTCCCAAAGTGCTGGGATTACAAGCATGAACCACTGAGTCTGGCCTATATAGCATTTACATTGTATCAGGTATTATAAGTAATCTAGAGATGATTTAAAGTATACAAAAGGATGTGTGTAGATTATATGCAGATACTATCCATTTTATATAAGAAACTCGAACATGCATGGATTTTGACATCTGTGGGGAGTCCTGGAACCAATCTGTCACAGATACCAAGGGACAATTGTGGCTGTGAATGTTTAAGTGTCTGTGTTTTTCCCTATTGCACTCTGGAACCAGATGTTCCTGTGATCAGTTCTGGGATCTGTTAACATACAGAATGTGTTTCTTCTTATGGGTTAATAGTTACTAATGCTGCTGCCTGTTTACTTCCTGCTTTATTTAGGTTTCATGTTCTTAGCAAGCTACTGAGCTTCATGGCACCTATTGACCATACTACAATGAATGATGATGCCAGGTGAGTAATAGATTAATTATGTGTCTCAAATGGCTTCGTGACAGCCTGATATTGACCTGTTTTACAGCCTGTCACCCTCTCCATTTCTTCTTATCAGTTAACCATTTGTTACTGGCATCATAGCAAGGGTCCATCTCTTCACTCCCGTAATTACTATAACACCAAATCAAAAAATTCTGTAAATCTCAGTGCTGCCTCATGGTTTGCTTTTGCTGTTTAGTTTTGTTTTTAACTTTAGCCCACCTGCCAAGGACATCCAAGCGTCCTCTCCACGATGGAGGGTCAGGACGGCACATGTGCTTGCTGTATGTGTTTGGGGGTTTTGTGCATGTGCTTTTCTTTTTAAAGTGGCTTTAGAGATGTGTGCATGTTGTGTTTGTTGAGGATTATGAGCGTTTTTACCAAAGAAATGCGTGTTTATTTTATAAAGCTCAACAAGATAGAAATATTTACAGAAAAAGATATATATTCATTATATTACAATTCAGAGATAACTATTTTTAAGAATAATTTATACTTATTAATTGGCATTCTCTTTAATGAAGAGCTTTCCTTTCTCCCTCATTTATCATCTGTTTATTCATTTATATCGATATAGACTCATGCTTTGCTGTTTTATGCAATGAGTTATATTTACTTTGATGTCAAAATTGTCCCCATTATTGAAGGTGCCTTCAAATGAGTATGTGTCCTTTTGAGTTGTCCCTGGTCATTCTTTGAGTACGTCCTTGCTAACACAACAAGGTGTTCGAGGTTCATCTTTATACCTTTTCTGTTCCAGCCCTAGAATCAGTCTTTCTTGAAAGAGCACTGGTTCTTTTTTGTAGATAATGGTATTTAGAAACCAAGATCTGGGTACTGGGGGTGCTCATCGTTACTTCGTATTGTTGTTTCTAGGCCCTCTCGGCTAATGGAGCTGGGAAACGTGTGTGTGTCCATGATGTACACACAGAAAACAGCCTCTTTTAACATCTCAGAATATTTCAGTTTTTATGAGTTTCCTTTCTTTCAGTATGTTATTATTTATATGATTGAAATTGTATTCTATAAATATTTTATATATGTATTTTCATGTCATTAAAATAATTCAAAAATTTTAAATGACTGTGTATTATTTTTATAATGTTACTTATTTAGCCATTGGTTGATTGTTGGACATTCAAATTGCTATTAATTGTCACTGTTGTTAATGCTGTGGTGGGCATTTTTAAACATAAATATTTAACAACAGAAATTATTGGTTATAATGCAGGCACACATGGTTTTTACCAGCTTTATCCCTCAAACTACGTAGAACCTTTTTACTTGAGAGTATTTATAATAGTATGCTACCAAACCCCATCAGATTCTCCCCTGACCCCAACCCACCTGGAAAGGGGATCTGTAGTTTTAGGTGAACACTATTATTATTTTTCTTTTCTCAGTGCTTTTAAGTATAAAGCATCTTATGGATGATTCTGAGTATATTTATAATCTGTCTTTGTGACCTCATCTGCTCTCTTGTGCTTTGCAAGTGAATGCCTAGGTATGGCTGTGTTTTAATTCATTTCTAAATCTAGTCTGTTTAAAAATTGCAGAGTAAAATGAGTGCATCTTAGATTTCCTGTCAGGATGATGTGAAAAAATTATATCAATAAGAAAGGAAAACTAGATGTTTGAAATTAAACCAAGCCCTTTAAGGTTATATTTTTGTCATCCCAGGCATCAAATGAAACCTGGTTTAAATATTAATGGTATCTTTTGAATACAGTACTACTAAATCTTTTAGAAATCACCTTTCATTCTTTGTTGGGATTTTTCTTACGTCACTTAATACCCCAGGGACACTTAGTTTTTCCAGAATCTTATCTATATTCACTCATAATTTCTGAGGGTCTGGTATATGCTAGACATAAAAATTATTTGCAAATGACTGCGTTAGTATTAATTTGGGTTTGATCTTCAAGAAACGTAAAACCTGACTACAGAGACATAAGCAAATGGAAGTTTATTTGTTCTGACAGGAAATTCTAGGGGTGGTGAGCATTCTTTAGCAATGGTTTTCACTTCTCAGTGATGTTAGGACCAACATCTCTTGGTCTTTCCCCTATGGTCCCAAGATGGCTGCTGAAGCTTAAGCCATCAAACATACATTCAAGGCAGAGGAAGAGAATTTGGGTTTTTTTAAATCAGAAAAGTAAAAGCATCCCCAGAATCCCCTTCAGCATACTTTTTCTTATATTTTATTGGCCATAACTGTGTTACATTGCCACCTCAGGTAGAGCAGGCCAAGGGAAAAGAGGTCAGGAATGTGTTTGTTGAGTCACAATCCATGTGGCATTTATGGGAAAAAGGTTATCCCCTGTGGACTGATTGCTAATGATTAGCATTGTTCTCCAGCTGGTTTAGCCACTTAACAGGGAATTTAATAATAGTTTTGTAGCTGGAGAACTGAGCATCTGTTTTCACCAGAGTTACAATCTAGTCCTATTGTGTTTCTTAAATAATGAGAGGCACACATCTGTATTACTGTTCTTGCTTTAGAATTTGAATGGCCAGATTAACTATGGGGACAATAACTGGGGATTAGCTCTCTCTCCTAGTAGTATCAAAACTTCCAAGGGCAGTATGTATTGTTACTTTATCTTAAGTAAGAAGGTTGCAGTAGTAGTTTGTCCTTTGTTTTTCTTTAGTGGAAAACTGAAAGTGGAAGCAATCCAGTACTGTGGAAATAATCTAGTACCATTCTACTCTGTGCCCCTTTCGTGTACCACAGATGGAAGCTTTCATAATTGTTAGAATATCAATATTACTGCATACTACTTTGTCTGAAGTGATTAGTTTTGGTTTTGCTAAGTTACAGATATATAATTCTTGGTGTACATGTTTGAATAGTTTGTTTCTTTTTGTTTTTTTAATGATCTTCAGGTAGAGAAGTGCTTTATAAGCACGACAACACAGCCAGAAACCATAAGGGAAAGTATTAATAGACCTGACTACATAAAAGTCACATTGAAAAAGGAATCAGAAGGTAATAGGTAAAGATAAACTGTAACAAAAAATTTTACTAGATGAGTATTTCTCTACTATGTAAATTTTACTAGATGAGTATTTCTCTACTATGTATGTATTTCTCTACAAACTTCTAAGAATATTTCAGTAAGAATGATGGACAAAGCATGTCAACAAGCAGACTTAAAAACCGTAAAAGAAAAATCTCAAATCCAGAAAATATAAAGACATTCAACCTTATTAATCAAAGAAATGCAAATTAAAATGAGATTTCAGCAAGGAGTGTTGGCTCACACCTGTATCCCAGCATTGTGGGAGGCTGAGGCAGGAGGATCGCGTGAGGCCAGGGGTTCGAGATCAGCCCAAGCAACATAGCAAGATCCCCATTTCTACAACAAAATTTTTAAAAATTAGCTGGGCATGATGGTGTGTACCTGTAGTCTTAGCTACCTATGGGATGCTGAGGCAGGAGGATCACTTGAGCCCAAGAGTTCAAGGTTGCAGTGAGCTGTGATCTTGCCATTGCACTGCAACCTGGGTGATACAGGAAAACCCTATCTGTAAAAATAAAAGATTTCATTTTTTCCTTATTCAATTGGAAAACATTAAAAGGATTGGTAACCTCCAGTGTTGATGGGTAAGGAAACAAGCACTTTTCATATGGTTTGTGGGAATGTAATTGGCAAAATATTTTTGGAGGGCTATTTGGTAATGTGTTTCCAAATTTTAAATGTGTATGGATCTGGTAACCCTGAAAAATATGCTAGGAATTGACCTAAGGAAATAGTTTGTTGCCAAATGTATTTGTATCAAGGATCTTTATTGCAACATTGTTTATAATAGAGAAAAATAAGACACCAATGACCATCAGTAGGGAATTATTAATAGTTAAATAAATCACAGTAGAATCATTCAGTGAAATTATAGGCAACTGTTAAAGGATGGAGTAGAGCTGTATATATTAACATAATGTTAAATGGAAAAAGTAAGCTTCAAAATCCTAACTCTGTTGGTAATTCCATTTTTGAGTAAATATATATATGATAAAAATAAAAAGGGATACCTTTAAAAAAATACTATACTGTCTTGGAAAAAGCTCTAGGTTATTTTGTTACCTGGAAAAATAAACATTGTAACATCCATTTTTTTTTTTTAAATAAAAAACAGATGTGTGTGTGTGTGTGTGTGTGTGTGTGTGTGTGTTACATTATAGTGCTTAGGAAAATGTCTGGAAAGTCCATATATCATAATATTGAGAATATTTACTTGCGAGGAAGGGATTGGGATGATGAAGGGAGTAAAGGGAGACTTTCAGTTTTATTTTTTATACTTCTGTTTGGCTCTAATCTTTTGCCATGAGGATGCATTCATATTAGCTGTCATTAAAAAATGAGCTCTGGAACAATGTACACCAAACTTCATGTTTATTGTTGGGTGGGGTGAAGTAGAAAACACATTTTACTTTCCATTGAATGTATTTCTGCAGTGTTTGAATTTTTTTTTTTACAGTAAGCTTATATTGCTTTATAGCAACAGAAAAAGAGATGTTTTCAGTTTGAAAATTACATATATAAAATAGAGACAGTGGGAAGGTCCTGATTATTTCTCTATTGAAGTATATAAATGAAACATCTTCTCCCTCATAGTTTCTATCCTAAACTGGCTTTTTTTTTTTTTTTTGAGACAGAGTCTCACTTTCTTGCCTGGGGCGAGTGCCGTGGCGTCGGCCTAGCTCACAGCAACCTCAAACTCCTGGGCTCAAGCGATCCTACTGCCTCAGCCTCCCAAGTAGCTGGGACTACAG